>SNQJ01S0164119.1:14824-31248 GCA_010110895.2 Picea sitchensis | reverse complement strand
GCCTTAGGGTTAAATGGAGTCAAAAAGTGAAGGACGCACAAGTTGAAGGGGACGAGATTCCAAAGGACTAGAGGGAAAGATTTCAAGGTGCTGCTAAAGCAGGGCCTCAAAGACGGAACCCTAGGGGAGAGAGGCTCACTCCGGTGTTGCAAAAACAAGGCCCCGTGCTCTCTCCTCCTTCCTGGCAAACGGCTAGCTCAGATAAAGCACAAAAACAAGACGAGAGAGCTTAAAGAGGGAGAGTGTTGCTGCGGCAAGGCTCTTTCTTCAAACCCTAAGGAAAAACGGCCCTAGGTGTAGATAACCTAGGCCTAGGACGTCTCCCTCTCTTGGATTTCTAAAGGGACAGCTAGCACAGGGGAGAGAAAAGCAAGGAGTGTAGCTATGGCTAGGCTCTCTTCTCTTTCAATGGCTAAAGGTTTCTCTATCAGGGGACATGAGACAACGACCTACTTGTGTGTTTGTCCCCTAGGGTTTTGATTCAGCAATATTTATAAGCAATATGCAAGAAATTTAAACTACAACCATTCAATACAAAATTTTGCAGAAAAAAAACACTTACAATTCATGAAGAAATAACCATGCAAACCCTAGTTGTAACACCTTCCTTCAAGAGAAACACCATAAATGCCAAAAATCTCTTCCTTCAACAAGTGCGCATCACTTAGTTCAGCCAAAAACCCCAATAGGGTGCTAGAAATCAGACCTCACTATGAGTGAGTGATCATTGATGATTAAAATGAGAGTCAAAACCCTCAATATATACTGTATCAATGACCTAATTTTACTTTTTAGGTCATAAAAGGCCGACAAGGCCATAATGTCAAAATCATATTGTTTTTACATTAAATGCTAAGTAAAAGCCCTAATCAAGCAAAAGGTGAAACGTCAAGCCCCTCTGAGGGAGATGTTAGCCCTTTCTAGGGCTAATGCAGCATCCAGAAGCAAAACGTTAGCCCTCCTTGGGCTCTTCCAAACTGCCACACGTGCCAACCACCCTGTCCATCTACCATATGCTCATGATGATGTCATAAGCCTCCTGGTGACGTCATGGGTCATCTAGAGTCAACGTTCCACTGCAAGTGGGTCAATCCCCCTAGATCCAGCTCAGCCAAAGTGCCCCTGATGGAACGTCCTCCTCATCTCTGGTGCAAAGGCATTGATCCATCTCCATCCTATCTCTGCCCCATGATGGGGTCTCAGTGTCCATCTGGTGGGCACTTCAGCCCCATGGAGGTCCGAACTGGTCATCTCCCCATGTGTACCGGTCCAAATGGTACCTGTCCATCGGCCATGGTCCTGAACATCAAAAGCTACACCCTCCATGGGCTCATCAGTCACAGGGATCATAGCAATGTCAACCACATTTCATCATCTATATTACTAAACATTTACAATTATATCAGTCACAGGGATCATTTTATCATTTACAATTATAATTTAAGTTTTTTAGCTTGTTGTCCTAACATTGTAATTGGACATTTCAGACTTAGTGCAGAACAGCAGCCTTTATTCACTGATTTGAGGTTATCCTTAACCCCTAGGATCCATATTTGACACCTTAAATCACTTAGGGAAGCCCCCTGTAGGTTGACAAAGCACCAACCCAAAGTGAGAGGATTCAAATGAGGTGATATTGCCTCTTATCCTAGAGTTATTGGGACTCCCTTCTTGTCATTTCAGGAAAAGAATTTCCAGGTGATAACACTATCCATGCCCCCAATAAAAAGGAGTTGGTGGAAAAACTAGCAACCACAAGAATAATGTTAATCAGTAATTTTCCCTCATGTCTTCACAAAACAAAGGCCGGAGTCTTTGTGAATTCTTCCTACTCTATGTCTTCCAAAATATACTTTCTTGTCTATTTCTTTTCAGATGTGAGTGATTTAGCTGCTGATATTTACTCCCTTCCATGGCTCGCTCTTCTGGTGATCTTTCAATGTTTTATCTGTTCTTTTGACCATTTTGCACCAATGCTCATTGTACAAACTAAGGGGGGTAGCTGTATTTTGCTCACAACATAGATAGTCTATCTAGGAAGGCTCACCAAAAAACCTTAATACATGAACTTACTGTTTGATGCCTAAAATGTTCATCATCTATAATGTTTTATCAATGTGAAACTGGTCGATATGTTTTTTTATGCGTGTTACATGCAAAAGTAGTAAGACAAGTGCAATGGATCGGCACCATGCATCAAAAAATGTGAATACAGGAAGGAAATTTAAAGAAGTAAGAAGTGACAACGTTTAGAATTTCATTAAGTTATTAAGAGGAAAATTATTGTAAAAGTATTAAAAAAAATTTAAAGAAATATAAAAAAGGAAGAGAGGGCTAATTGACATCAAATGTAACACGAAATAACTAAGAACCACTGGATTTCCATAACCTCTTGACAATGGACTTGCACCCACAATAAGTTCCAAGTTGACTCCAAGTACTCTATGGAAACCTTCTACGAAGCCTTCCCCTAACACTTATTAAACCAATAAGAAACCACTGAATTGAGGCTTCGTGCAAGTTAGCATCCAAGCCATTTTAAGCCAATGATGTGTCACCTCTCTAAATTAGAAATTACTCAAGACTAGGACTTGGAAAAAAGAGCAATGACTACTCCCTCTTATTATGCATTCAATGTAAATTGGAAGACAAATGTTCAAGCCTTCTTAATCATCTTTGTTTTTCCAACAGCAAGAACAATTTCTTCTTGCAAATTGTAATCTCTAGGTGACTGAAGTTCCACCTTTGTTTCACAACTAACATATTGGTCTTAAATAATTTCAGTTATTGGCATTATATTACCTATAAATTTATAGTAAAAAGAAGCTCTTTGACTGGTTTGTTTATGCAAACAATTTCTACCTGATTGACTGAAATGTATGTAAACTAATACTGATTTATTGGGAAAATGTAAGATCAGCACACTATGCCTAATACACTAATATCACAACTTGATCTCAAAAGTTATGAGAATTCATTAGGACAAATCCAAATTCAAAGGAATATATATATTACCATTATGTGCTATAACAATAGCATCGAATACCCCACGAGGTTTCGTCCTTTCAGTGAGGTGCCACATCCCATTGAATGGTTCCAATCTACTCAACCAACAAGGTCTCACAATATTGACCAAGTTACTCTGCAATTATATTTCCACTGTGTCAACGAAAGATAACATTTTATATTTTCAATAGAACATGTTTGAATCGGAATGCTACTTTGTCTATAAAAATATAGATCTTATGATGGTACAATCTTGCAAAAAACTACTATTTTTTTTAATTTTCCAAAATCAAACAAAACAATAACTGTGGTCTATACAAATACCTAAATTTCAGAAGCACAGAAAAGGAGGCTCTTTGTATTTAGATAGTTAGTACATGAAGAGAAATGCACGTGTTCATTCATTTCTTGAACTGACTAGGTAAAAGAGAGGTCTATAAAAGAACATAGGATAACCCTAGGCCCAAACATGATGTAAGAAAATAAAGTTTCTAACATGAGACCTGTTAGCACCTGATATTACACTTCATGGATTCCTGGTGTTATCTTTGAGATCAGTAGATCGCCTTCATCAGTTTTGCAGCAGTGTGGTTATACTTGCGGATTTTCATGAAATTTCAGCAGTATGTGTATTTTTTTTCTAATGCTTCATATATTACTTCAAAGGTCAACTCAGTGCATCAGGAAACAAAAAATTACATCGCACAAACAAGGGGACTGGGAAAATCCAGCCTTAAAAAAGCCAAAAAGGCAAGCATATGTGTTTGCGCACCAAGAGAAAATGATGCAACATCACACCGAAAGACATTGAATTTGACTCTGGCAAGCAAAGCCAATTCTTGCTTAAAGCTCCTCAATTTGCTCAAGCTAAGAGAATAAGGAGCCTCCCGAAAAGTAACTTTACATAGATGCTTCAACAGAAAACCAATTGCAATCAACCATGTGGAATGTTGAAATTTCTGCACTAAAGAGTTTTAATGAAAAACAGAAATTTCAACCTCTTAACAAGAGGTTTCAATAATGTCCCCATTTTTTGGCTCTCTTGCTCTGCAAAGGGAGATGACTTTCGACGTTTATGTCAGCTTGATTAGAGGGGTAATTCGATGTTACCAGTGAGCTCAGATGGATTAGAGGATTTATATGATGCTTTCAGAGGTTTGTTTATCATCTTTCATCATCGGGATCACTCCTGCGCAGTCAAATTTCGATTCCGATGCATTTCGACCATTCCCGTAATTTGGGAGTAAAATTGAACATTATTTAATGGATTTCACTAAGGTCATCATTTTATAAATTATCTAAGAGGGGCACCTTGGTGTAATAGCTCGTTGAAACCGGGATGCAGAGCTTTAAATGTTGGGAGGATGAAAAGTGACTTCCAGCGCTCAGAAATGTTTTTAAATGACATAAATCACTTTTTGGAGTTAAAAGGGTGTTATAGAGTGACTTTGGGGAAATATTACAGATAAATTAAAAAGTTACTTTTATATTATTTAATTGAGGGGAAAAAAGGTAAATGGGGTATAAAGGAGAATTGGGAGCTCAGTTTCTCATTATGCATTATCATTTTATCAAAAATAGATTTGGAGAGCTCTTGTGGCTTTTGGAGGTTTTGGGTTGAAACCCTTGAGTAGATCGGTTTCGGTGGTGAAACTATCGACCCTAGCTAATCAAGAAGGAGAGATTACTTAGATCTCTCACTGGATTGCATTGTTGAATAAGTAGATCCATCATTTTGTTAGATCTAGGGCATATCTCTCACTGGATTGCATTGTTGAATAAGTAGATCCATCATTTTGTTAGATCTAGGGCATCTGCAGAGTTTGTGGAGGTTTGTGTTATCGCACCTAGCCTCTGACAGAAGGAAAGGTTGAAGGAGAGAAAAATTGAGACTAATCCACACACCTCAATAGATGCCCTTTCATTTAGGTAGAGGTCTGTGGACATCCCCAGACCTTGCAGGTGGGTTTTGAGAAGGCAAGGTTAAAATGGCTAGATAAAGATCCCCTCATAAGTCACCTCTCACACCATTAGAAAGTCCTGGTTTTATAACCAATGAAATGATAATATGTCAATGTGTACCTGCCCTAGAACAAAACAAGAAACTATATACATTTGCAAGTATTGTTGGTTAGCACTTAATAAAACCATAGACTTCTCAATAAAAACAATTTCTTGAATAATAGAAGAAGTAAACAGAAAATTGTGCAAATAAATAATATTTATAGTAATACTGATTGGGAATGTCTTGAAATAGCTCCAAATGACCACAATAGTCCATTGGGTCCATTGAAACTATATCACTACATTTCATGTCAGAAGCAAACAAGACAATGTATAAATCAACCTTTCAATTGCTTTTATAAGCTTATAATGCCTTCATTTGGTTGTAGCTTATTTTAGTAACAGCAGCAATATTGTGAGTAATAGGCTTCATCTGTGGTTATTAGAAATGGTTAGTAGGATGTCTAAAGCATAGGTTTTGGTAGTTGTTTTGATCAATTACTCCAAAAGAGGACTTAGACTAGTGTCAGGGCAAATGGAGTCAATAATGAGAGCAAATGTTGAAGAAAAAAATGATAATAGGAGATTCAAATACAAGAGAGATTGATAGATTGGAGTGTTGGTAACCCAAGGCTAAAATTATCAAACCCTAAGGGGAACTAGCTACTAAGGTGTAGGTGACCCTAGGCCTTTGTAGTGGTAGATTTCCTCCCTTAACCTTAAATGATGAAGCAAAATTCAAGATGAAGCTAACTATTACTAAGGTGTAGCAATGGTGTTGCCTTGCAAAGTTTCAAGGGAAATGGTCTTTGACAAGATTCAGGAGAAAGCTTTCTTGAAGCTAGACAATAACACATGCTATTCCTAGGGGATTTAATCGCTAATTTACACCTCGAATGTAAATGTAAGATAAATAAAATTATGTAACCATTCAAATAGAATGGTGAAATATCACTATATTCATCGAAAATAATCAAGAAAATCCCTAGTTCAAGACATCCACCAAGAAACTTGCAAAAAAATAATCCAAATTTAGCCTTACTCAACAAGTGCGCCTAAAATTACAGCCAATAACCCTTAAGCAGTGCGCACATTTCAGACCTCACCAAGTGTGAGTGAAAGATGATGAAAATAAGAATGATTTTCCCTTTATTTATACAATAATACTTCAGCTCCTAATAACTGGGGACAACACGTTATCCCCGAATACTAGGATGAGACGAACTCGAGGCCCACAAAAGTCCTAGACACATGGAGTAAATGAGAGCGTGGATTGATCTCCGAGTACGGTATTCCCCTGAGGGCCCATCTTCTTCTCTTCTTCATCGCACTGCCCTCACAAGAAGAAGATCCATCACCATCGCTCCTTGACTTGCACGGAGAAGACTCTTGGGTTCCATGAGGTTGGTCCAGGTATCATGGTATGTGTGTGTCATGTCGATCATTAACTTTCGTATATATGCATCGCCCTTACATTTCCTCAATCGCTTGGATCTTACACTCAACCCACTCTTGACCATGGTTGGGGGATAAACGGGTGCCCTAGCAAGCTTGTATCCATATAGATCTCTTGGTTAGCACCGTGGGGATTTGAAGAGCCTCATCATTCAATTCCCACCATATTATCATTTACATCTTATCCCCATTCATCTATCCCATTCCCCTAGTCCCAGCATTAGGATGACTCATTTGGAGGGGTTACACTTTATCCTGTCAGAGGAAGAAGGTGCTAAAGGCCCAGAGGTAAAAAGCAGCTTGGTAAAAGATAAAGCCATAGAAATAAACCTAGAGATGCCTCGCCTGTGGATCCTCTGAAGGCAATAAAAGGCCTATTGATAAGAAACAAAAGGGACCCAAGAAAAATAATGAAACAAGACCTAGCTAAGAGGAGGGGGGGTCTCATCAATGCAGCCAAACATTATGTTCATAGGTATCTAGCTGCATGACATTGCCATTATCTGTCACCATCAGCCAGGGCAAGGACTTTTGGTTGCATGGCCATGCATGGTGTAGGGTCTCATCACTTAAGAGCCAGCTCCTTTATCATTTCTACAAATACTGGCACACTGCCACTGTCACCACGCCAAGGCAGTTGTCCTTTGGTTAGACTCCTCAGAAAATCCAGTCCTATCGCCAAGATGCCTCTGGCCTCACTTTTGACCAAGCAAAGTTACTAAGTTTTCTGCTGTCATAAAAATTGTAATTGGTTGCTTTTGCAATGTTCTCCTAAAAGTTTGTTTGGTTTCATGTGTTATGGTTGTTGTTTCAAAGATTTGGTGCCCTTTGCAAGTAGTTTTATGTTAGCTTTATTTTACATATACTTTTCCCAAAAAACAACAACACAATTTTATCTATCTTTAATAAATAAGACACTACATTTCCTAACAGTAACCAAAGTATGTGGGACAGTATTTTAATAGACGCTGATAAACTCTTTCTGGGAAAAAAAAAACTGGGCTTTTGGAATATGATGTATATCTCTCAATAGCAAAGATCTAAAGAAGTAAATACAATAATGGACCCGTACAATAGCAACCTGTGAGCGAGGAAGCTATCAAGCTCAAGCTGCAGAAGAAGGCCAAAATGTGGTGCTCCCCCCTCAACTGCCAGATCTGATCTGAAATGCAACTGAGAAGTCAAATGATGAATCCCCTCCACAGTAATGGTTGTCCTGCTGCTAAGATCAACGACCAAGAATCAGAATCTCGCCTGATGGCGAACTCAATCTAAGAAGGAAATCAAACAACCCTGAATGGTGCGCTCTCCTCATAGATGAAAGCTCTCCAGAAAATAATAGAAGAAAGAAACTCCTTTGCTGCCCATACACAAAGCTAGCTCCTCCTCCACACACCCCTCATGCATCAAACCCCAACCCATAGCTCCAAAGCTCCTCACTAACAAGCAAAAGCCTCAAGAAGATATGCCTCTCTTTGCCTCTTTTGTCTCTCATTTAGGGATCCAAAACTCAATCCTTTTTGATCCAAGGGATGAGGATTCTATCTGTGGCTGAGATCACCCAAAAGAATGTGACCTCATAACCACTTTTTTGGTTTAATTCCTAAGTCACTTTTATGTCCCATCTAAATCACACAAAGGTGATTTAATGTTCACTTTACCAGTATGACATTTTGCAATTTTAACTTAAAGCCGGCACAAAATAGAGAACATAAAGATAGGACAAGGCAAATGTCTCCTAATACAAAAGTAGAGGGAATAACAACACATGGGAACACCTCCTGTGTACCAAATCAACAAGACCTTTGACAAAGAAAGAAAAGGTAACAAATAAAGAAAGAATAAAAGGCAATAAAGGGTTTGAAAAGAATTGCATCCATGACAGTACGTACCATAAATGCAGTAACCTACCTGATAATACTCCACCCCCTGTTTTCACTCTGTCCTGACATCCTTAATTACACACCCACCTCAGATTCATGGCTTGGATGATATCCTTTTGGGAACTTTCCTCTTCTATGGATGGCCCAACAGGCACCCTTCTCTTTGTCTTTCAGCCTTTGTATAGTAGGTCAATGTAATATCTTTGAGCTATTAGATGATATGCTAGGGGTTCTATGGCTTTCATTTGATAAAATTAATGATGAAATATGATCGACATTACTATGATCCCAAGGAATAATGAACCCATGGAGGACGAAGTTTTTGACGTGTGTGACCATACTCACTGACAGTACTGAAAGGAACTTGGTGACACATGGGGAGAGACGGGCCTCTCAACATTCTCCTGGTAATGGGAGCCCATCAGATGGTTAATAGACCCATCGAGTGCATGGGATGATGATTGACCCGAGTCTTTGTAATATTGCCAAGAGGGAGGGAGGACGCTTATCCAGACGCCTTCGCTAAGCCCCAGCCTAAGGGGATTGGACTCCACCACCACAGTGGAACATGTGCTTCTTCGATGCCCCAGGACGCCATTCAGAAGTCATGACGCCAGCCCTCCAAGGAGTGGCCTTGACAGAGATTTTAAGTGTGGCAGGGTTTGGAGGCCCAATGAGGGCCAACGCTTGTCTTCTAGTGCTGAAATTTGCCCTAAAAAGGGCCAACGCCTCCTCAGGTGAGGGGTCGGATCGTCCCAGCTATTGCTCCATTTAGGGCTTTTATTTAGCAATTAACGCAAACAAGATGATTTTAGTGGAATAACCTTTGTCGATCGTTTTTATGACCTAATTTTTAAATTAAAGGTCATGTAGATGATATAAATTGAGGATGTTTTCCTCATTTTGAAAATAATGGGACAACTCACTTTCTTGTGAGGTTTGATTTTTTGCACCCTATTAGGGTAGTTTTGTTGTATAAAGTGAGGCGCAAAAAGACAGTGATATTTTGGTACTGGCATTTCTCCTCAAGGAAGGTTTACATAACTAGGGTTTGCTTGTGCTTATCTTCATGACATGTAAGCACTTTTCTGCAAAACTTCTAAATGAATGGTTGTAGCTTAATTTCGCATTTGCTTATCAGATAAGCTGATTTAAAACCCTAGGTAACAAGCACACAAGTAGGTTATTGTTATATTTCCCCTTGTTGAGAAATATTTTTCATCTATTGAAGAAAAGAGATAGAGCTCTGGGCTGCTACAATTTGTCTTCTTTCCTTCTCCTAGCCAGCGCTGAAGCTCCATAAGTTGGAAAGAGTAGACGCCCCAGAAGCCTAGGATTGCCTGCTACCTAGTTTCACCTTCTAGGTTTGAAAGCCTTGCCATTGCAACACTTTCTCCTTTAGATTTATGCTTTAAGCTAGCCGCTTTGCCAAGTCAATTTAGAGAATGAAAGAGCACCTAGGCCTTGCTTAAGCAACACCCTGAAAGTGAGGCTCCTTCCCCTAGGGTTTTGATACCTCCAGGGCCCCTGCCTTTGCAAGACCATAGAACCCTACCTTCTAGTCTCTAAGTTATCATCTTCCAAGACCTTGTGCCCTTATTTTTGAATCCATATACCCTAAGGCACCGACATTTGACCTCCAACGCTGAAGCTTTTAGTGTACAAAACAACCTTTTAAACCCCTAAATTTAAAACCCTAACAATCCAACTTAACCCTAACTAAGGTCGGACATAGTTATTATTTTGACGCTGGCAGGCTTTTGACTTTTACAAGCAATTGAGTGATGATCTAAAGCGTTTATTGATTAATGTGTTGATTGAATATATTGTTGGCTCTGTCATCTTGATAGTTATTGATGAATTAATGCTATTTCCATAGATAATTAACAAAACATTGGTTTCATTGATATCTACTTCATCATTGTTGGAACATATCGGGATGGTCATTTGAAGTGCTAACCCTTTGTATACAACCTGCATATATATTCTTCTATTTTTTTTTACGCAAGTAAAGGTTCTCATTCATATTTTTTCATTATCACTGACATCGACCTTCTCGATTTTGGTGGTAACCCTCGTGGAGGGGGAAACTTTAATCAATCTTATATCTCGTACTCTTCAAACTCCTAAAGTTGTTCTGGGACGCCTCCCCCGGGCCTTACCTCCCTAAATAAAAAAGAACCTCCTGTGGTGACATTGGGTGGGAAGGTTCATGTTTCTCCAGTTTGACCCTTTTATCCTGTAGCCTTGACCTAAACTACAAACTAAACGATAACAAGGTCAAAGGTCGACATGGCTCATATATATAATATCCGCTTTTACATTAAATGTCACACTAAACCCTAAAACAAGCTGTAAAGGTGATGTCATGCCCTTTAGGTATCGTTAGGCCCTTTAAGCAACATTGGCCTCCCCGATCAAAAACTAGGCCTCCTTGGGCTCCTGCCAGATCTCACCATTGTCGCGCTTAATGGTACAATTGCTTCCAAAGCATCCAAGGTTAAGCAAAAAATGTTGGGTGACATCATGGGTGACTTGGTTGACACATGGGGCCTCCCAAGTCTGGCTATATCATGGTGGAAAGGCACAACCCCCGTCTCCAGTCCGCCAGCCGTCTTGTGAAACGCCCTCCTCTCTGTGCACCCTCTGTCTGCCTCTCCTGCCTGGCCGGGGTCTCATCATCCATCCGGTGGGATTTTAGCCATGGAGGTCCTAACCAATCATCTCCCCCATATGTACCGTCCATCGGTGTGGCCCTATTAACAACATCAACAAGTATGACTTCCATGGGCTCATAAGTCACAGGATCATAGCAATGTCAATCACATCTAATCATCAAGTTATTAAAATACATGTGGCAGGCATGAGGTTCCCTTTACCCAAACAAGCTCAAAGACTATGCTATTTCCACAAGCCGAGTTTGGAGGAAACGATAGGACGTTCTATTGGGTTAATGCTCATTGGATGTGGATGTTCCCGGGAGAAGTCAAATCCATGCCATGTGAGTGGATGAGGTGGTAAGGATGTCTGAGCAATGGGTGCAATAATGACAGGGAAATGTAGGTCTTTCCATTGGTTTCCTTTGTAGAGGGCGAGCTGTATCTTGTCATGGATGCAAATGTTTCCAAGCCCATTCATGCGTTTTTATCTTTATTCTTTATTTATGCTTTTCTTTCAGAGGCTAATTAGGAGATATTGCCTGTAAGGGTGGTGACCAAATAAGGGTAATTGTGCCACTCACATTTCAATGGAAATGAAGTCTGCTCGCGGATGAGACCCCCTTTCTCTTGCTATGCTACCAAGAGCCACTTCCCTGACGTGGTGACCGCTAACGGGGAAATCCAAGGGAAGGCTGAATTATCTATCTACAGTTGTATGAATTCTAAGAGGGTGTTGTCTCATTCCTTTGCTGGTCAAGGATAATCTATAGGGCAGAATCTATTCTCTGCAATTCGTGTCATTGGGAGGAGAGGACGCACCATTGACAGCAGTCTGTAGGTCTTTTGAGGGTGACATTCCGGCACATATCTACCAGCTAGCATTCACATCTACTCTCTTACTAAAGCACACCAAATCTCTACTGTAAGGGTTGTTCAAGAGAAGATCGTTTCAAGGTATTATTGTTGTTCAACTGTACTCACTTACAGGTCAGAAAAGAATGAACAAATCTGATTATATCACCAATTGATTTTGTCACTGTTAAGTAACAGACTGCTTTAAGTTTATATTCATTTCTATTTGTATTAAGGTAATTTGCTAATGAATAAAGTATATCTCCATTATGTGCCAATGTATTATGGTTTGTTGCGAATTGTTTGACAAAAAGATTTGAAACAATTAACACAAAACATATCAGCAGTACAACTGTTTGACAGAATTCCAGAACCAAATACACACAAACACATCAGCATTAAACCGAAAAATATGTCAGCAATGGCATCAAAAACAGATTTGCAATAAAGGGGGGTCTTACAAGTTGTTGCCAAATTGTTGATGAAAAGTCCTGAAACCAAAGAAACCAAAAATACAACAACAATTAGATGGGGATTTACAGTGGTATCAGAGCTTATGTATCTTGCCAGCCTGGAGGGGGAAATCAAGAAAAGATATTTTGATTTCTGATATGTGGACCAAAGCACTTCAGTACCTTCACTCTCTGTGGCAGTGGTAATTTGGTAATAATTTTGTGCATTCAATGGCTTAAGAAGATGAAGATAAATCAGGAACTCTTGGCAGAATTGTTACAAGCTTCTCAAGAATATCAGAAGAATCTAACAAAATTGTTGGAGCACCGTGAGTTGTTGGAGCATCACTTTCATCAGTTGAGAAGAAAGAAGAGGGGTTCAAATCTGAAGTGGTTGGTGACGCGGATGCCTCATCTCACGAGGGAAATTTGACAGAATCACCGGGATGACTTCTTGGAGTGCATGCATCTATTCATGTTGAGAATGTGTGCAATGGGGTTGAAAAATCAGAAATCATCGATACACCATTAGAGTTATCCAACGAGGTTGATAACATCAGTGCTTATGATGGGCATGTTGATTTCAGGTGGCTATATGATGATTATGATGATTTGGGTGTGTTAGTACCTGATTATGATAAAGATCCGGTGTCGAGTAAACTTCCTTTGGATGCTAATCTAATTTCTTGGGAGTTATGCAGGAAGGATGACAAAGAGGAAGCAGATTTTGGGAAGCATGACTGTGAATACAAATCAGAAAATTTGTATGAAGATGATAGTTCCCGTGAATCCCATCATTTGGCAGGGCAGTTGAAGGTAAGCGAAGACATGATTATTGCAGCCATAAAACATTTTGATGATACTCATAAGTTGATGGCAAATTGTTGTTGGAAGGAAGAGCCTCCAGGGACACATAAGAATTTTGAAGGAGAGCTTTTCCTTGCATATTTTAAAGCACTCAAAAAGCATTGGTGGTGATGAAATCTAATTACCTGCACCTACTTTCAGATAGAGATCATATTCTTATGCTTGATGAGAATTATTTTGATGTGCTAAAAGGGAAAGAAGAGGAAGTTGAGAAGCTTACCCATGAGCTTCAAGTTACCAAGGATTCTTTGAAGAGCACTCAAATGGCCCTTCAAGAATCAAAAATTCAGATTGAAGAACTTTGCATGGAGTTGAGTTTGGCACATTCTTCATCATCCACAGCAGAGACTCAATCATCTATGGTAGTCATAATGTAATGTCCCTTTCTGCTTAAGCACTAGAGGCCAACCCGCTAGCCTATTTGATTCCCGTATGTTAGGCTGGGCATTTAAAAAAGGGGGAATTAATTAATGGCTTATGTCACTTTGGACAAAAAAAAACGCATTAGAGTGGTGATATTGAGTCATTTAATTATGAAAGGTGAAATAAAAAGAAGTAGCTCAAAATAATAAATTCAAATATTTAATAAAGTGATTTTATTAATAAAAGTCAAAAATTAATAAAATACTCAGCGGGGAAATATAAAAAGAGGAAAAGGAGAATTCCCCAATTATTGATGATTATTATCTATTGAAGTTGGAATTGAGAGCTCTCATGGCTCTTTTTGGCGTTGAGGACAGAAACCCTCGGCAAACATTGGATTCGATGGTGAAACTTATCCATCCTAACCAATTTATGGAGTAGATCATCTAGATCTACTGTTGGGATTCAACATGGAGGTTTATATCCTATTTGGCAGCAAAGACTCATAGATGAGTAAGTTTTCTTCAATGTGGTCGAGTTCATCTTGTGGCAGCGATTTGATATTGAGGGAAGCGTTTTAATAAATGTGAGGTCGAGTATTGTTGAGGAAGGGTCGACTAACTGGTAGTTACCTTTATTGTTATTGGGAGGGTCGATTTTGCTGTTGTGGGTCGAGTTTCTTTTTGTTGGACCAAACCTTTGTCTGTTGAGTTGAATTCTATCAGATCGGATGGATTCCTTATTGTTGGGACGTGTTCATACTTGGGGGGCGAGTTTGGTGAAGAAAGGGGTTCGAATCTCTTGAAGTGGGACGAATTTACATAAGTTGGGGACTTTTCTATTGTTGAAGAGGCCGCAATACTCTGATCTGAGCATATTATTCATGTTGGGAGTCGAGCTGCTTCTCTCTGGCTCAATTCATCTCTCATTTGGTCGATATGACTATGTGGGGAGGCGCCAACTATAGGACGATGAGCATTAAAGAAGCCGTGCCTCTTTCCTGAACCATACTTTGTTTGCTAGGGTCGATTTGGCTGTGAGAAGGGTGTATTGCATCTGCTGGATGGTTTGCTAGTAGTTGGGGTCGAATACCTTGCTCCTGGACTACCCTTCTTCCATAAATTTCCTTGTTGCATTCTCTCAACTACAAACTCGTCCTATTCTTTTACTGTTGCATATACATATACACAGACAGCATACACTTCAAGAAACAGGTTAGAAATATTTGCTATCCTGCTGTGTAAATGAGGCAATGATGTAATGTAAGTTTCTCATCAATATTGTGTTCAGAAATAGAGCTTAAGCAACAGCCAGATTTAATCTTCATTTTGTTGTGAGTTTGTATCTTTATTATCCAAGTTATGTCGTCATTTAATGTGCCAAATACTCTGTACAAGAAGTCCAAACCGCTCATAAGAGAATCACATATCAGCATTACATGCATAATCTTCCACAACAATTATTGTTAGCTCATTGACTACTCGGCAAACAAAAAAACAGTTGGAAAATTTAGTTGGAACACTACAGTGGTATCAGAGCATGATCTTCGCCAGTTGTGGGGATTTGGCAAGATCATGAAACCATAAGCAGTTAGATGAATTCCAACGATCTGCAGAATATTACTTATAGACGGCAGAGATATAGAAGCAAGGATCCTATACCAGAGGTGGAAGAAACAAAGGCTCAACCAGAAAGACAAAGGTAAGGAAACTATGGGGGATGAGGATAAGGCAGCCTTTAACAGCCTCATTAGTGCTCTGAGTGATCTAGCCAAGGGCCAAAAGGAAATGTTGGCAGCAATAAACAGGTTAGTAGACAAACCAAGGGAAAGTTAAAACACCCAGAGCAACAATGGTGAAGGGGGATCCAATAATGGAAACGGGATTCATGCGCACACCACCATGTAGAGTCATCTGCACTTATATAGCAGGACAACAAGACCCACCATATGTAATGATCCAAAGCCAATTTTTTCGCTTGAAACCACTAACTACCTCTGTTGCGTTTGATGTGTAGGTGACTAATGAAGTTGTCCAGTTATTAAGTGGTGTTTATACAAGATTTGTCCAACACATGCAAGATCACAATACATTCAAAATATAGAAAACACAACCATAGATCTGACCTTTTATTATAAGAAGCATGAATCAGATACAATAGATAGCCGATCTGGAATAATCCTCAGATGGCCTGATAGATAATAAGTATGAACTGCTACAAAATGCTCCCGCCAATACAAAATACACCTCCAAGGCTGGATGACAGATGAAGACCAATACAAGTAGATCTGAATGCCGATTCCTCAAGCTGGGAGATGCCACGCTCCAATAGAAGGCTGAAACCCTCAATAACTCGGCCCAACTGTAAGAAGACTCCAAATGAGCCCAAACTCTGCCAACTGATAGATCTGGGTGATAAGAACACCCTCCTAAAATCTCAAGCCGAAAGGCTAAGGCAAACTCCTCCAAACTCCGAATCTTCTAATGAAGTTGCGCCCTCCTGGATGCCTGGAACCCTAGGTAGTTCAGCCCTGATGAGAGAAGTCTCCAAATGCCCTGAAACTTCCCAGGAATGTAGATCAAGCTATGAGAACCCCGTAGGAGAAGTTTCAGACTCAAATTCTAGGTGAAGCGCTCTAGATCTGAGATTTACTGAATCATAAGACGTCCCTTTGCCTCCAAGTCGTCCCAATCTGAAGCTAAAGATCTGATGGTGATAACTCTCTAGAAAAACCCTCAAAATGATGGTTGGGCCCCTGCAAGTAAAACCCAAGTGTCGGAATGGCCAAAGGCTCTCCTAATCAGCTGGATCGAACCCTTCTCTAGATGATGGTGTGCCCTTGCTGGAAACTCAAGAACAGTACAGTCCTGCGACTTCCTGAA
>SNQJ01S0164117.1:32711-42985 GCA_010110895.2 Picea sitchensis | reverse complement strand
TTTGGAAGCAATTTTAGGTAGCCTCTTGTCTTCCATGTTGTTTAACTTGTTCGTATACATTAGGTATCTAGTCATAGCCATGCTCTCAATAGGGGAGAGGCTAGTTTCTACGAGGAGGATGGGATAGGGCGTATTTCCTTTAAATTTGAGATTATAGGTTATAAAATTCTTTTGTATTTGCTCTATGTTTCTCCAGGATTCATGAGAGATACTACAACCCCATACTCCACATCCATAAAAAATAACAGGAACATAAATTAATCAATGACTTTCCTATGCCACCCTTTCTTCATCATTCCAATCTCTAATCAATCATTTTTATCATCCTAAATCCATAATTTTCAATTATTCTTATTCCTATCCTCTAATTAATTCTAATATTAAGAATTAGTATTAATTATATAATTTAATTAGTACTAATTATATAATCATTATTTAATAATTATTCTACCTTCCTAAATCCTTTAAATTTTTTTATTTTATTTTTAATTATTCTTTTTTTTCCTCAATACCTAACTTTTAACTAATTTTAATAATTGATAATAATAATAATGATGAGTATTCTAATTTCTAATTATCCTCTTGGTTTATACATTAATTAATAATAACAAAATAACTCTTTTTCAATTATATTTCATTTCTTAACTTTTAACTAATTTCAATTAATTAATTATTATTAACTATATTATTATTTAATAATTATTATTGATTAATTGTTCTCTTAGCCTTAAAAATTAACCTTTTATTATTTATTTTTACCTTATTAATAATAATAAAATAAGTCTCTTTTTTCTACAACCATTAATTTAACACTATCATTTGCTCTAACCTTCGGATTATCTTCACCTTTATATACTCTACACCAACACTCTTTTCATACTTATTGCTTCAACAATCCCCAATGAAGGAGTCTCCACTTGAAACATTGAACCGTTTCAAAAACTTCTTAACCAGTTTATTTCCAAAATTACAAATAACATTATGAAAAACTGTGAAAATCTAAATACTTTAACTCTAAATAATATTTTATTTTGATTTTTTAACAATTCCATTTATCATAATTTTTTTTATACTTTTAAAAACTAATTTTTCATTTCATTTTGATTTATATTATGTTATTAATAATGTGATAAATAAATAGTTTTTTTTTTGGTTTTGTTTTATTTAACCACTCCAGGTTTTCGTAGGCTTTTAAAAACTACTTTTTTAAAACCGTACATAAAAAGCAGGGGGCTATAATGAATGTATTCACCATGTTCTATTATATTATACAAAACAATGACACAAAGTAATTAGCTTTTTCTGCTACAGTTCTGACAGTGTAATTCAAATCAATGTGCACAAAGCTTTTCAGTACGGGCATCAACTTCATTTTCGGTTATAGTTCTGGTATTGTAATTTCAAATCAATGTGCATATGCATAAAGCTTTTTGGCAGTGACATCGTCACTGTAGTGTCATTTATCACATTTTGTATTTTTGTGTTTGGCCTAAAGATGTAAAGGTAAATGTCACATTTTGTATTTTTGTGTTTTGCCTAGAGATGTAAAGGTAAATGAGAGGAGGCCCAAAACTGAGAGCCTGAAAAGAGCTCTCGGGAGAAGAATGAAGAAGTAACGGAGTGAGTTAACATGAAGGAGATTAATGAAGTAACGAAGGAGATAGGAAGAAGAATAACTAAGGAGAGGAAAACAGAATCCACGCTGCTCAGCAGAAAACTCAGAGGTTAATTTGTATTGTGGTTTTGGTAAATTTACTAAGAGGTTGTAACTCCCCATCTTAGACTGAGACCAGAGGGGCTAAAGGCTGCGAGGCATTCAAAGTGTAATTCAGAAATTTTGTGGATTATTAGAAGTCGTGGCTATAAATTTTAAATGTCACTGGGTGTGTGCTTGTTTGTCTCTTTTAATTTCCCGGTACCATGCTTCCAATTTACTTTGCTGTGTGCTATGTCATGTTTTAAATAATAATCTACAGCCTTGCTGGTTGAGTTTTCGAGTTTTCTGTTTAATTCCCAGCAGAGATGCACCATGTTACCACTCTAATGTTGCAATCTAGTAAATATGTAAAACATATAAAACAGTACACATTAAAGTCTCTAGTTTGCGTTGCCTCTTCTTTTTCGTAGGACTCACAACCCTCATTTAGATGGTTCACAGCGTTTTATTCGTTAAGTAATATGCACAGTTAGACACAGGTGGCATTCATTGGGGTAAGAAGAGATGTGCTCTGGAGTTTAGGTACGGTACATGTTCAAGACTTTGTGGGAAAGGCCTTTTTATTATGGCCTTATTCTAAACGTTCTATAAATTGAAGGTTTTTTTGATGATTTTTTTTTGGATATTTGCTTGAAATCTGGTACAAAATTGTTAGATCTTTAGATTTGAGTGATTATTTTTGTATAATCCAAGTTTCCCAGGGGTTTTTCAGCCTGCTGAATCCATTTTTACATTCAAAACTAGATTTTAAACAATAAAAAATAGTGATTAAACTAGATTTTAAACAATAAAAAATAATGATTTCATGCATATTTATATGGCCAGATTCCAAAAAAAAAAAACCATTTAATAGAATAGTGCCCTTAAATGTGTATGCGATTAAAAACTAACTTTGAAGTTTGTACTCGGATTTTTTATTATTTTCCCTGTTTAACATATTTGCAGTGCACATTACATGTTGCTTAATAATTAAGGTTGTTTAATAATTAAGGCTAAGATGAATCTATGTTAATGTTATCATACTTAACAGTACAGTCAATCTATGTTGCAAGAAATGTAAGGCTATACAATTTTTAATCAATAACCATTAGATTGGAAAAAAACTAAGCAGTGTGCACAAGGAGTGAGAAGGTCCTGTTAGTTGTCTAAAGGCCATTGTTTAGCATCAGGACTGGTAGATAATATTTGTTGCTTACACTAGTTCTTTGTATTTCAAAAATCCAATTGAATAACAAAAGAGTGGAACATGGATGATGGAAACATTAGAAATGGATGATATTTTGATTGGTTTTGCAGTCAATAAATCTGAGAAACATTCAAACATATACCCAAGTGAAATTCCAAATAGTTTGAAAGCTTGACTTGCCCAGTGGACAGAAATAGTGAGACAGAGGAACCCTAGTTCTAAAGGACAAATAGCGACACAGTATACTTATACAAGCTCGTCCGAGAAGAATTTATAAATCTGATTTTCCTTTGAGGAGATGCGATCCAAAACCCCTCCACTTTTTAATGAAAGTCATTGATAAGTGAAATGAGATGAAACTTCTATTAGCGTCCTCAGAAGATCCACACAGGATCTATGGGACTTCATCAAAAACAGAGAAAATGAGATTCACAAGTAAAAACCACAGCAGCGCGGTGTAAGAAAGCTGAAAAGCAAAATAAAGGTGAATAATGTTTTGTCATGTTTTCTCAACTCTCTTTTCTATTTGTATTGACAAACTCAAGGAATGCTATGTTATAGAAGTGGACGTTGCCCCCTATTTTGTGCCATGAAAGTTGTACATATGCTATGGAGGATTAATCTATTGAAGATTGATTCATTTACACGCTGTTCTCTTGAATTTGCTATTCTTCAGCAGTTTGCTTGTTGGCAACTTAAATATTTCTTTAGAAGTCCAAAGCTTTTGAAGAGATCACTACATTCTCTAATCTAATGTACTCAAGCAGCAGACTTCTCTGCCTAGTACATCCAGCATTTTAATCGACTTCATTCTCTACTGGGGAAGAATACTGCTCATATCAAGGCAGTTTCATTTTAGTTTGGATTGAAATGACTTTGGAGAGCTTGTAAAAAGGTTTGAAGATGGGACTTTACAAAAATAAATTAGAGCACATCGAACTGTCTACAGACAGCAGCTGAAGCAGTCTTTTGTGGATTTGCGCTTATATAATGTAATAAACTTGTTTCTTAATAAAATACAAGAAATTGACAGAAAATAATCTGGCTCCTACAGTCCCTCGGCCTTCTCTCCATTCTGTCGGTTTTAGTTTGATAGATTAAGATACCTACGTTTCTCATCTGCAGGTGATGATTCTTCCCCCGATTAATAATGGTTTTATTTTGATATACAGCTATGTTTCCCATACTCTTATTTCCTGATCCTTGCAGTATTGAGGTTACTTCTCATCTTTGKACACGTATTTTCCTATCATAGTGTTTCTTTGAAATTGCATCCGTTTGTTCCTCACTCAAAMTTCTGTTGTTCAACAAGTTGAGTTCTAACAAAAAAATAARTTACAAATTTATATTGCTAGAGAGTAATATACATGGGTATACCCTTATGATGAAAATTAAATCCAGATCAAGAAAAAGGGATGGAAGAGCCTCTTGAATTGGGGAAATTGCTTGTATTACTCCTATCTGACTTGCAATAACGAGTTGCATTACCTGAACAAAGGTCATGGTAAAGTCCCTCTGTATAGTGGAAAAAGTGATTCATTTGATATTAGTTGAAGCAATTCCTTTAGAGCAACATAACCAAGTATCTTAACAGGTAGTGATCTCCATAAGTTGCCAGGCCTTATCGGAAATAGCGTCTTACGGTTCTTCTCTGTAGGAAACTATGATCTATTTTTTCATGTATCCGGTATCATCATAAGGAGTACCAAGTCTTTCCTGGTAGTGATTGCCTAGAGATCTAGCATAAGCAAACATATGGAGGCACAACTATGAGAAGAATATGATCTCGAAGACAAGTTAATGAGAGATATAAGTTTTTGAGAGGGCAGCAGGAAAGCCACCTTACACAGTGAAGAATCAGCAAAGACTCAACTACTTTCATTTCACGAAGTGTGTAAAAGTTTATGAAGAAACTTAAGAGTATGTCCAGGATACACGGCATAGATGCTGCCATCATACAATAAGGATGTTTCCACGAAAAACTAAAACCAATATACTTAAAAAGTTAAATGGGAGAATTGGCTTAAGTTTTCCAAGTGTACCAATGATATTGTTGCCTGACCAACAAATGGACAATATTTTTGAAGAGGAAAATCATGGAAGAAAGAGCAATCCCTCCCAAGCCGATCAATTCCTTTGTCACTCATATATGATATTATTCTATTTTGAAAGAACGATGGCCCCGTGCATATGTGCACCACTCATCAAGTTACCTGGCAGTAAATAAAGCAACTGTGAAAAGTAGGCAACCTAACTAAGAATAGACAAACTTCTAGATGGATCACACCAAGGACATCACTTTAAAAAATGGTCTAAATCTAGTTTTGGGTAAGAACTCGAGCACTGGGAAAATATCACTTCAAAAGGAGTTATAGTAAAACTAAATATCAAGTTTGATGATATGCTTGAATGAACCACACCATAAAATCTTAAAATACTGAGAGGATTCCTGAGACTTATTGAATATTTTTGTAATTTGTAAGAAATTATATACAACAATAGAAGTCATGTGCATTCCTTCCAATAGAGTCACTAAGATGAGTAATATTCCTAATGGTTTAAAGACAAGAAGACACCGCGCTGCTATCTTGGATTTTGCTTGGTTGACGATACTGGTGGCGGTTGTGAAGCCTGGTCTTGGGGTGGATCCAAGGTCAAATTCAAAATATTTTAAAAAAATTAAAGAATATCTAAGTATCCTACAAATACCACTTTTATGTTTACAATGATATTTGCAAATTTGCTTGCCACTATTGTGTTTCATGGCAGTTAGGCAATCATTCTTTTTGGAAACAGGGCACTCACCACATCCCCAAACCACCATTCTGCTGATATAAGCATCTATCCTTCAAAGGTTATAACTTATGGCATTATCAACTCTGCACAAGGCAAACATTTTCAGAGCCAAATAGGGAATGCCAGAATACTGTTTCTGGATTCTCTTCGTCCAGAGCCATTTATGCAGATTGGTTGCCAATATAGCTTCATAGCATGAATTAGATCATGCTTGATGTAAAGTTTTATCCTCCCCCCTGCATTTTCTTTTTTGTTATTCCAAAATATCAAAATAAGTTTATTGGCTCACTAATCGGCACTCATTGACTGCCCCCAGTTATAACTTATAAGCCATGGCTATTTTTTATTCAGGTTGCGTTCATGACAAGCCGTAATATACATCATATTTGACAATTTACAAAATAAAAAACAATTTCTTAACAAATTCATATAGGATATATTTGAACAAAACATTGAAGAATTATCAATAGCTTAGAGCTTCACCAAAGAATCAACAGAACCTCAGGCCCAGGCTCATCTTGGAGAGTACAATCCAATTAGGAAATTTTGACCAGAAATGAAATTGCAGTTTGTCCAGAAATGAAATTGCAGTTTTCCTCTATCCAAAATGAAAATACTACTCATATTATTGAAGTAATCAAATCGAAAACTAAGAATAATAAAAATAGAGAGCCAAATGTTAATCATGGGAAAAATTTTCTCCAAATGCATTGGTCGATTGTAGTGATAAAATGATAACAGATTACAAATAAAAGAGAAAGTAACATTTATATTAAAAGGAAATACAAACTTAATTTAAAAATTAATTTATTCATAAGAATAATTTATAAGTTTTAAAAAGGAGATCTTTTATAAATATTGGAATAAATACCAGAACATAAACTTTATTACAATCAGAGCAACACACAAAATAGCTCATGTATATATGTTGCTGCTCAATAATCATGTTGTGGTGAGCAACATAAATGAATGACCTAATAATCTACTAACCAAAAAAAATTAAATCTATGACCAGAATCTGTGAGAGGATAAGTCCACTCGAGTTTAAGTACAATTTGCAGCATTCTACATGATAGTTGTGGTAGAGTATGACATCTGCTCAATCTCAATGCAAAAAAATATGAGAAGTTGGGCACATGAAAAGAAATGCAAGTTTTCTTGTACGACCGAGAGAAACAGACATATTTTCCCAAGCCAAACAAATCTGGCATGCCAGACAAAAGGATAAACATATTTACCTATCTGAACCTTATAGTTTCCATGGCTTGGTAGCACCAAATGTGAAGCACATTGACAGCTAAATTGTTTGGAATTGTTCTAAAGATGACATCAACCCAAGTCGATGCCACACACATTGTATGTATGTTCCAGTACCTGATGGAGTTTTGCAACCTTTCTCCTAAACAACGGCTCCAGTCTAAATGATGAACACTTGTTAGCCAACCTTTTGGCCTCACACATTTCGTTCCATGCTTGGATTATCTCATCAGTCTTGAAGCCTAACCCTGTAGACATGTCATGTATTCATGAATGAAAACCGAGGGCAAGTTTGCACCATCTTCAAAACTAATTAATATAATTTTATAAAAATAAAAAAAATTCACAAAATCTGTGTTGGACTTCAAGATATCAAATGGGAGGTCTAACTCTCAAATTTTCAATACCTGAATTTTAATGGTGTACTTTCAGACTTACCTTCTTGAGTGCTTTCATTAGATGAATGGTTCTTCACCACTATTGCTACCTCTTTTGGAGAAGCTCCTGCAAGCTTAAATTTCTCAATAGCAGCATCAAGGTGTTCTTTCCACATTGGCAATCCCAATTTGAACTCAATGTGAGAATGCTCAAAGAGCATGTTACCCCAGAATAGGTTGATCTGGGACCTCATGGCCGCAACATGCTCTGCAAATTCATCAGCAGATACCTCCTCATCCTCATACCCATTAGCTAACTCCCTTTTATTGTGGCAGAATTTTTCTTTCTTTGCAAAACGAGTCATTGACTGATTCAAACGTTCCTCTTCCAACTTCTCCCATATTTCAGTGCCCATCTGCATATTCTCATCTGCAGCGATGAAAAGCTTTAGTGTTTCTGAATGGTCCCATGTCTCCAAATCAATATTGCTTGCAACAGCGAGAGACCAACCAAGTTTGGCACTCTCAAACTGCTGCTGCCCCAATGCAAGGAAGCCTTCATAAAAGTCTGGCTTGATCCTTAAAGCTTCCTCGTATCTCTCTCCCGCCTTTGTATACTCTCCCTGAGCCCAAACATAGGCAGCTTGCAGCTGTGATATGAGCTCTTCCTTTGAAGAATCTTCCTTAAGGGAAATCTTCTTTGTTGCTGCACACATATGGACATTACCCCAATTGAACAAGGCCACAGCTGCAATCTCCTGGAACTTGTTTTCTGCCATTTCAAACAGAGGTTGGGCATCTTCACTTGTTGCAGTGTCTTCCAAAGCCTTCAAGCAGAATTCCATCCCCACCTCCTGCAAATCCGTATGTGCATGTGGGTCTATGCCTAGATGGGTCTTAAACAATTCAGCAAATTCATACACCCACCTATCCATTTCAACTTCATTCTTACCTTTGCCCCCATTTTCAACTATCCTCTGATTCTGCTTGCAGGAATTTGCATCTTCAAAACAGGGCTCCTGTTTTGGGTCTACCTCTACCACATACAACCTCAAAGATTCATCCCAGTTCACACATCTTTGAGCCAATCTAAGCTCCTCTGTGCTTGTAATGGTCACCAGATCACCCTCCAAATCTTTGTATTTGATGAGAACGGCCCTGGAATTTGGGTACCTCTCTCTGACTATCTCCCTCAATTCGGCAAGTCTGCAATTTGCTGGTATTTGTGCAAGCCTGATATCATCATGATATATCAACTTCAATGATCTAGTCTGCTCAGGGAAATCTTCAGCGAATGCTCTCTGCTCAACAACAATGGATCTTAGCCTGTTGGCAACCCCCAAGGCATTCTTGTCATTGGGTTCTGCCTGCAAAACAGCTTCCACATCCTTCAGAGCCAATTCAATCTTCCCCAGGGCTTCATAAGCCTTGGCCCTTCTCAGAAGGCCCTTTTTGTAGTGCGGATTGACATCCAGAGCCATTGTGCATTCATCAACGACTCTCTCATACTCCACAGGTTCCCTCTGCATTAAACAATATGCCCTGTTGGTGTGCAAGAACACAAGGTCCATGTGGCCTGTGGGCAGAAGCTTGAGAGATTTCTCATACATCTCCATGGCCCCCGCATAGTTTTTGTTGAGGAATTCCTTGTTGCCTTCCTCCTTCAACTCTTGGGCTCTCTTGATGAACGCCGCTGTATCATTATCTATGTTGTTTTCTTCTGATTTCTTCTGAACCACTGATCCTGCAGCCTTCTTCCTTTTTCCTCCAGGCTTCCCCATGGCTGACCGAAGATTGAATTTTCAGTGCCAGGAAAGAATATCTGGATGCCCTTCCGGTGAAATTGAATCAGAAAAGTGTATCAGCTCTGCTGGTTCACATACCATGAAGCATAACAAAATAGATAAACGTTGCCGGAAATGGATGTAAACTACCCGCAGGCCAGATAATATTAGAGTGTAAATGAATTAATTATCTAAATTAAGCCCAAAATTTGAGGCAATGGTTTCTTCTCCTGTAAGCATACTTGTTTCCTCTGCGTATACGTATATAACACAAGACAAGGAATTGCCGACTTGTTTCTTAAGAGATCCGATATTTTTCTACCCTTCAACTTTTCTTCTCTTCCCTTTGTTTAAAGTCCAGTCCGGGATAAGAAGACTTCAAACCAAATGTGTGCTCGTGCTCGCGAGGAGTTGACCGTTTTAACTCTATTCAATTTGACCCCAACCAATTTGAATCCTCGACAGTTTTATGAATCTAAGAGCTTTCTATATCTGCGTGAAATTTTCGAAACAACATATGTTTTATTCTCTGATAATATTTGAAGCTCAACATGTTTCAATTTTCAAGGAAAGTGCAGCCCAGCACGGCTCCATTCCAATGTTAATTCGATGATTAAATGGAAGCAGGTTTGTAATAAAAATATTAATTTATTATAATATTGAACATTAAAATAATATCTATTTTGAATAAGTTAATGAAACAGTAAAGTGGGAAATATTTTGAGAGAATGTTTCAAGCTTCAATTTCATCAACGGCACTCTTGCAATAGTTTATTATTAATCCCCTGATTAACGTGCTACTGAATATTCGGGTTAGCTACCGTTTGTACCTAACAAACCTTTAAATAAACATATGTATTGTTGTAGAGAAAGGGACATACCGGTCTAATATAAAATGGAAAAATCACTTTTAAATTTACCATTCCAAACAACATAGCTAAGAACCTAATCAACTAGGAATTGGATATTGTCTTAAATATTTTTTTAATTTAATTGCTCTAGGGAGTTCAGGTGGCGTTTATTTTTTTAAATGTTTTTTTTTATGTAACAAGAATGTTAATATGATTAAATTTAATTCATAGTTTAAATTATTATGATGATGATGATGATTAACGTCCACTAAGATCTAATTGGTCTATCGGACTTTAAGAGGGTAA
>SNQJ01S0164117.1:11453-32701 GCA_010110895.2 Picea sitchensis | reverse complement strand
TCACTTCCATGATAAATTCACCAAATTCCAACTTGGAGTTTGTTAAACTCGGACATAATTCCAATAATTCAATTGCATATGGTCACAATTGATACAATTTGACTTGTATTTAAATTGAGTGTCTTAGTTAATAGGTTCGGATTATTCCTCTTTCCATTTTGGTAGGATTTCTAATAAAACAAAAATTATTCTATTATTTTATCAACAACTAATTCTTAGATGAATTGCACAAAGTAGGAGCTTGCATCATATACTACAAAGGAAGAAGGTTGACCGTTGTACTTGTGTTGCGCCTTTTGTAATTGATAAGCAAATGAAATTATTGCAAATATGATGCCCATTTTATATGCCAAGTTTCTTCAATTTTGTTTTGGATTGAAGAAACTACAAAGGTAAATGATCAATATGCACAATAGTTTCTTTGCCCATGAGATAGTGTCTCTAGTATTTTATAGCTTGAACCAAAGCATGCAAATCTTTATCATAAGTGGAATAGTTTCTTTTGGCTTCTGAAAATGTCTTTGAATGGTAAGTTACTAGATGGACATTTTTCATCAAAACTACTCCAAGTGAAAATTGTGAAGCATCAATCTCACTTTCAAAAGGCTAGGAGAGATTGGCAAGACAAGTCTAGATGCATAACACAACTTTTCTCTCAAGTCAATGAAATCATGAGAATGATCCTATTTCCACTTGAAAGAAATCATGTTCTTTCTCAACTGGTGTAAAGGCAAGGAAAATTCTAAAAAACTAGGGATGAATTTACGATATAAGTTGTCAAGACCAAGAAAACTTCTTAACTCTATGAGATTGGAAGAAATAGGCCAAATGTGGATAACTTTAATATTAGTAGGATACACCTTAATTCCATGTTAATTGATGGTAAAACCAAGATAAGAGATTGATGTTTTGGAAAAAGAACACTTGGAGAGATTATCATAGAATTGATTTAGTTGAAGTAGGTGAAGAACTTGTTCAAAGTATTGGATATGTGCCTTCCAAGTTTTGGAGAAAACAATAATATCATCTAAATAGACGATAAAAAAATGATCAATATATTCTCCAAAAAATTCATTGATTAACATCATAAAAGTATACATTGTGTTGGTGAGCCTAAAAGGCATCACAATCCATTCAAAAAGTCTCGTTTTGGTTTTAAAACATATTTTCCAAGTATCTTCTGATTGAACCTTGACCTGATGATATCCACTTTTAAGATTAATTTTGGTGAAGAATCAGGCACATCGAAATTGATCAAGCAAATCATCAATGCAAGGAAGTGGATCTAGATTTTTTATGGCGATTTTATTTAATTCCCTGAAATCCATACAAAGATACCAAGTCCCATATTTATTAAGTACAAGCAAAATTGTTGTTGTGTAAAGAGAAATACTTGGATTTATGAAACCTTTAGACAATAAATATTGAAATTGTTGTTTAATTTCATCACTTTGAATATTTGAAGTGTGATACAAAGGTGCATTGGGAAGAGAGACTCCAGAAAGAACATCAATTGTATGATTGATTTCTCTATGTAGACCAAGTGTTGTAGGTTCCTGGAAAACATTTGAATAGGATTGAAAAATATATTTAAGATCTACATGTGGTGTGGAAATTGTGATATTTGCTTGCTTTTCATGATATTGAGGTCTTACAAAAATTAATGTCAGTGTTGTTGCTTGGTTAACTACTTTATATGTCTTCTTACAAGTGAGTACCAAATTAGTTATTTTTTATGTCCTTCTAATTGGGTACTTTTGAGTGTTTTTTTGTAGTGTATAGGTATTTTTGTATGTGTCATGGTAATATTTCATATCATACTAGTATGGATTACCAAGAACAAGCCATGTTGGTCACATCACACGTGACTTTATCCGCAAACATAAGACCAAAATAAAATCATATAATGCATGTGTGCGTGATCTATGAAGATGAACAATTATCCCTCCATCCAAGTGAATATAGACGGGGATGAGGATCCACTGGTAAGTGTATATTTTCAACATAGACTTCTTAATTAGATTTCTCTATGAGCCATTGTCAATGATACAATCCACTGAAACATCATGTGTGAGGTGGGAACATGTGACAAATAAACTATCACATGCCCTTGAATACAATGATGGTGCATTAAAGTAACCTTATTAAGGTGTCCTTTCAACTCTTCATAGGTCATATCATCACCACAAATCTTAATAGGCGAATCATTAACTCCTTGTTTTTTAGACCAGTTTAAAATATTCAAAGTTATCATATCCTATTTTCTTACAATATCTATAAAATTTTCCATTTTTCTTGGCATCAAAAGAAGAAGAATAAGAACATGTGTGATTACTTGTTCTAGTAGGAGGTGTGGGATTTATGGATGTTGATATATGGTTGTTGAAGGAGGATGAACATTGTTGAGTTTGACGCTTTTTAGAAATATTTTCTTCATCCAACTATGCTTGATTGTATGTTTCATCAAGTGTGATGATCTCCATGTACTTTATCTCTTGATACAAATGTTCCTACAATCAACTTTTAAATTTTAGAACAAGATTTTCAATTGGATTAATGATGCTAAACAAAATTTGTAAATGGTTGAACTAGAGGATGTACTCTTGCACGGACATGTTGAATCCTTGACATAGGCAGAGCCACTTGATGTTCATATCTTGTTTGTAACTAGAAGGATAGAAGGTGAGACTAAGGGATTCCATAAGCTTAGTCCACGTTGTGATTGGATTCTAATTATCCACACATTCTGCAACCAAAATCTTGGCAAGCCCTGTGAGCTTCAACTTGGTGAATGAAACCTTCTCATTGTTAGGAATAAAGTTACAACTGAACCAAGTGTCTATACCAAGAATATAACTTTCGAGCACCTCTGGATCATGAGATCTATCATAAATCAACATCTCTCATTTTACACACTGAAGATATGGATTAGTAATGAAAATATCGTTAACATTGTCGAGCTACTACGACCATGAATTGTTATCATCATCATGATTGAACTTAATATCATAGGAAACACTCCTCTATGTTATTAGTACTAATTTTCAAAGGGAATAATTGAAGAACTATGAGATGGAGATTGCATAGTAAACTGCTCACCTTAACGTCGATATATTGATGTCTAATAATTGATTTGATTGCTCAAATGTTGATTCCACTACCTTAACGTCAATGCATCAACATATAAGCATAGATTTTATTTCCTAAACATAAAAATTTATACACTTTTAGACATTGATTAAATGGTATTCATCCTAGGATCCACTTCCAAGCAATATGAATTGGAAACTTCTAAAGAATTGGTTTAACAACCCTATAAACATTGTTAAAATTAAATTTCTAAGATAGATAAATATCACACATCCACCAGCATATTAACATATATAAATGTAGTCAAATCCTTCTAGCATGATTGGTTTCAAGGGGCCTCATTATGTATGGCAACCTAGGTTCGAAACTTCGCAGTAGCAGGAGGAGACACCTACAAACTAGCCATGTTAAGGGTTGTTGTGGCCCAGACCGAGTGCAACCCCCGAGTGATTTTGACAACTTAGATGCCCCTGAGTCACAGTTTCTTAGACCATAGGCTAATCCCACATGTCAAGGACACATTAGAAAACAAATGTAAAATAACATACATAAATGTAGATATACTAATGGTATTTACTGAGGAAGTTGATATAGTGGCCTTTTTAAAACAATGTCAAAATTTAAGTAAACTAAAAGAGTACAATTGTCTTGAAAGGCCTAATTTTTTGTGTGTAAAAATAGAAACAATGTCATATAAACATTATATTTTTAGACCCCAAATCTAGTAGTGCAAACATAGATGGCGTTCACAAACTGCCTCCAAGCAATGTACCTCCCATAGAACTTCTTATGCCAATGTCATTGTTTCCATTTCTTTCTATCCAAGTGTAACATACCCACTCAAAGTTTCAACAAGTCATCAATAACACCTTGGAGAGAGAAGTAGTGTTCCATATAGGTAAACCAACTTGTTTGGTCCAATCGATCAAACTTGTTTAGATATAGTTTAGGAAATGTGTACCACATATTGTGTTGATTATCCTAAAAGTGTGGCCCTATGAAATTCTCTCCTCCATCGGAAGAATCACCCCCTTCTGGATACACTAGTGAATCTAGTTGATATCTTGTTTCTTTAACACGCATTGTGAGTTTTTCTTTGATGTTCTTAAACTCAACTTCAATCCTAGATTTGGGGTTGTTGACCTTAGTGTCCAGGTGGTCAATATTTTCAACCTTTATGTTTTTGGGCAAGCTAAGAGACCATTGTTTCTACTTGGTTGATCCTACTCCACATGATGATGCTTCGAGTGGATTGCATGGGCCTTGGGCCCACCAAAAGGGTTATCTAATAGTTATGCCATTGTGATCAACACATGTTGGACACTGGGTTCAACACTTCCCATGAGTTTCACGACATGGGTTAACCCCCTCTCGTGGATCCTAACTCTGACTATTGTGGTGGAGACTAACTCTTGTGGGTTTTTGTCTAATGATAATCGTTGATCTGGGATCTTTTCATCGATGTGGCTTATTAAATAATTGTATTAAATGGACATAAATTGAAGTGCACCATAAAGAAGGAATAATTCAATAATGAAGAGATATATGCATCAGATCTGAACACACAAACTTGATAACGAATTTTGTCCTTGTTGGCATAGGGGTAGACCCAAGGTTCACTCCAAGAGAGCACCAACAAGCCCTAGCTACCAGCCCTTTCGGCAACACCTGCGAAGCAGATGCAGTCTCACCCGAATCAGCTATGAGGGGGTTGCAGGACATAGATGTCTATAACCAAAGGAATGTCAAGTGGATCAAGTACAACAACAACTCCATATGCATCAACACTTATCAAGCTAGATCTATCCTGCGCAGTTATAGATCTGATCTAACACAGTAATGCAATTAACCATATAACAACAACATAGATCAAAGAATAACTCACACACATAATGCAAGGTATACGTGATTCACCCTCTCTCTAGGGCTACGTCCACAAAATTGCGCTTATAATATATTAAGATAAAGCCTACAGTTCTGATCTGCTCTCTTAGCCAACAAATCTTCTCTCTTCTTCTCTCGTCCTCTATCCTCCTACGCACCCAACTGCAGTATGTGATCCTTGCACCCAGCTGAAGATCTTACAATACCAGGAAGCTTTCTCTCTCAACACTTCCTTTCTCACAGTACAATAATCTCTCAATTAACAATACTCAATATCAATGCCCAACAATAGTACTCCACCGACCTAGGTCCTCTCGACCTCTATTTATACATTATAGTCCCTCACCAACAGCCTTAGGTCAAAACCTAGGTGTCAAAACCCTCATTACCAAAACCCTAGGTGTCTAAAACACTAGGTCAACTAGACCCACTTTTCTCGAGCTTCACCAGCCTGTCTCTCCTTTCTTTTTGCGCAGTGGTAATGGTGGCTTTCCCTGCTTTTTGAGCTGTCCTCGATCCATCTCCCGTGTTGATCTTTCATCCTTGATCTCCTCATCTAACGGATATCTTTTCCGCACTTCGCTCAGACTTTTCTACTCTTTTGCTTACTTCGACCCAGTGACAGTCACTTTGTCTTCTGCGCAGTTCATGTTTGACCTTTTCTTCCTCGATATTCTCTTGCTTCCATATCCAAGGGCCAACAATCCTTAGTGGAATACGTCTCTGGGTCCTGCTCTCAAATGGGTAGGCCTTTTTATTAACTCAACAAAATAATTTGGAAAAATACATAAGTATACCTGATTCTGGAGTTAAGCTACAGAAGCTTTGCTCAGATCAGAAAAAAAACAACACCATTGAATTCGTGGCATTGAATTACATAAAAACGATTGTCTCCATGTCTCGACATGATTTCGTCACTTTCAGGCCCTTGAGAAAATTTGTCTCGGTTTTCGTGCCTACACCTACAATTAATTCATTGAAATTTTCTTGATTTCCACGTCGTCCGTATGGTCGCGCGCCTCCCTGGTCTAACCCCTGAACTCTGGCAAACTTCAGTTCTTAAGTAATAAAGGCAGGAGGATATATCAACACAGTCATTAGGCTAGTTGGTTGGAAGATTTATATTAAGGCATAGTTGTTTGGGGAGGTCTCGGAGTCAAACCCATAGGCCTCCCAGTTTACCCCTCCATATAACCTTATCACCGAATATGGTGGATTTTTGTGATATGTTGCTAACTGTGGCAAATAGTTAGGATACATCGCTAACTGTGACATATATTTGATATATGCCACCATTTTTTGTGGAGCTTACTCCAAATTTGGCGGAATGGGGTTGGCGCCAACCAACCCTTTACTCTTTTTAAAATTCAGTTGTTGGGCGTCCTTGGGCATTTTCCCGTTGCCGTGTGGCAACCCATGATTAGGCCATGTGGCAACCATTCATTGGCCCATGTCACCTCATTGCTCGGATAACCACGTCACCTTTTCCATGTTAGCTTACTAGGTGGTTTTACGGTCTTCCACATGGCACCTTCCCATTGGTCCATAGATTTGACTGGAAAAGTCCAAAAATGAGTGACACATGGTAGCCTCTGGTGCTGCCACATCACCATGCTGATGTCAGCATGACACGTGTCGCCCTCTATGTGTGCCATGTACACTATACGGAGGATGACATCATCCATTCTGATGTTGACATCAGTAGTACGGATGCTGACTCGGCTAGGTTGACCAAAACTTTGACTGCGAATATCTTTTGATCCGCAACTCTGTTTGACGAGTTGTTTACGCCATTGGAAAGCTTGCGACACGCTCTTCAGGATGATGCCAATTTCACTGAGTTTTGAGGACTTTGAATTTTTTCCCTTTCTCTGTTTGCTGAGGCCATTCTGAGCTTCTTGGGTTGCTTGTGTTGATTAATATTTCTATTTATACAATGAAAAAATATTAAATAAATCTTAATATAAATATGACATGCAATTTTCCAAAGAAAACAACATCATTTACATTATGATTATTATCATCATTCTTTTATAAAAAATATTGTAATAAAGTTATGCCAATAAAGTAATATTAATATATTAATATATTAATATTAAAGTGTGATGATCTCCATGTACTTTATCTCTTGAGACAAATGTTCCTACAATCCACTTTTAAATTTTTGAACAAGATTTTCAATTGGATTAATTATGCTAAATAAAATTTGCAAATGGTTGAACTAGTGGATGTACTCTTGCACATACATGTTGAATCCTTGACATAGGCAGAGCCACTTGATGTTCATATCTTGTTTGTAACTAGAAGGATAGAAGGTGAGACTAAGGGCTTCCATAAGCTTAGTCTAAGTGGTGATTGGATTCTAATTATCCACATATTCTGCAACTAAAATCTTGGCAAGCCCTGTGAACTTCAACTTGGTGAATGAAACCTTCTCATTGTTAGGAATAAAGTTACAACTGAACCAAGTGTCTATACCAAGAATATAACTTTTGAGCACCTTTGGATCATGAGATCTATCATAAATCGACATCTCTCATTTTACACAACGAGGATATGGATTAGTAATGAAAATATCATTAACCTTGTCGAGCCACTACGACCATGAATTGTTATCATTATAAGGATTGAACTCAATATCATAGGAAACACTCCTCTATGTTGTCAGTACTACTTTTCAAAGGGAATAATTGAATAACTATGAGATGGAGATTGCATAGTAAAATGCTCACCTTAATGTCAATATATTGATGTCTAAGAATTGGTTTGATTGCTCAAATGTTGATTCCACTACCTTAACGTCAATGTATCAACATATAAGCATATATTTTATTTCCTAAACATCAAAATTTATACATATAAGCATATATTTTATTTCCTAAACATCAAAATTTATACACTTTTAGACATTGATTAAATGGTATTCATTCTAGGATCCACTTCCAAGCAATATGAATTGGAAGCTCTTAAAGAATTGGTTTAACAACCCTATAAACAATGTTAAAATGACATTGCTAAGATAGATAAATATCACACATCCACCAACATATTAACATATATAAATGTAGTCAAATCCTGGTAGCATGATTGGTTTCAAGGGGCCTCATTATGTATGGTGACCTATGTTCGAAACTTCGCAGTAGCAGGAGGAGACACCTACAATCCAACCATGTTAAGGGTTGGTGTGGCCCAGATCGAGTGCAATCCCCGAGTGATTTTGACAGCTTAGATGCCCCCGAGTCATAGTTTCTTAGACCTTAGACTGAGGAATTTGTTATAGTGGCCTTTTTAAAACAATGTCAAATTTTAAGTAAACTAAAAGAGTGCAGTCGTCTTGAAAGGCTAATTTTTTGTGTGTAAACATAGAAACAATGTCATATAAACATTATATTTTTAGACCCCAAATCTAGTAGTGCAAACATAGATGGCGTTCACAAACTAGCTCCAAGTAATGTACCTCCCATAGAACTTCTTATGCCAATGACATTGTTTCCATTTCTTTCTATCCAAGTGTAACATACCCACTCGAAGTTTCAACAAGTCATCAATAATACCTTGGAGAGAGAAGCAGTGTTCCATCTAGGTAAACCAACTTGTTTGGTCCAATCAATCAAACTTGTTTAGATATAGTTTAGGAAATTTGTACCACATATTGTGTTGATTATCCTAAAAGTGTGGCCCTAGGAAATTCTCTCCTCCATCGAAAGAATCATCCCCTTCTGGATACACTAGTGAATCTAGTTGATATCTCATTGCTTTAACAAGCATTGCGAGTTTTGTTTTGATGTTGTTAAACTCAAATTAAATCCTAGATTTGAGGTTGTTGACCTTAGTGTCCAGGTGGTCAATATTTTCAACCTTTATGTTTTTGGGCAAGCTAAGAGACCATTGTTTCTACTTGGTTGATCTTTCTCCACATGGTGATGCTTCGAGTGGATTGCAGGGCCTTGACCCACCAAAAGGGTTATCTAATAGTTATTCCATTGTGATCAACACCTGTTGGACATTGGGTTCAATAATTCCCATGAGTTTCGCGACATGGGTTAACCCGCTCTCGTGGATCCTAACTATGAGTTTCGCGACATGGGTTGATCCCCTCTCATTGATCTGGGATATTTTCATCGATGTGACTTATTAAAGAATTGTATTAAATGAGAATAAATTGAAGTGCACCATAAAGAAGGAATAACTCAATAATAAAGAGACATACACATCATATCTGAACACAAAAACTTGATAACGGAGTTTGTCCCTGGTGGAATACGTTTCTGGGTCCTGCTCTCAAATGGGTAGGACTTTTTATTAACTCAGCAAAAGAATTTGGCAAAATACATAAGTATACCTCATTCTGGAGTTAAGTTGCATAAGCTTTGCTCATATCAGAAAACAAACAACACCACTGAATTCATGGCATTGAATTACAAAAAAACGACTGTCTCCATTCCTCGATATGATTATGGCACTTTCAAGCCCTTGAGAAAATTCATCTCGGTTTTCGTGCCTACACCTGCAATTGATTCAAGGAAATTTTCTCGATTTCCATGATGTTCGTACGGTCACGCGCCTTCCTGGTTTGACCCTCAAACTCTGGCAATTTTCAGTTCTTAAGTAATAAAGGTGGGCAGATATACCAACACATTCGTTAGGGTAGTTGGTTGGAGTAGTTATATTAAGGCATAGTTGTTGGGGGAGGTCTTGGGGTCAAACCTGCGGGCCTCCTGTTTTACCCCTCCATATAACCTTATCACTGGATATGGAAGATTGTTGTGATATGTTGCTAACTGTCGCAGATAGTTAGGATATGTTGCTAACTGTGACAGATAGTTGATATATGCTACCATTTTTGGTGGAACTTACTCCAAGTTTAGAGGACTGGGGTTAGCGCCAGCCAACCCTTTACTCTTTTTAAAATTCGGTTGTTGGGCGTCCTTGGCCATTTTCCCGCTTCCACGTGGCAACCATTCATTGGCCCACATCACCTCATTGAACGGACAACCACGTCACCTCTTCCTTGTCAACCTATCATGTTAGCCTACCAGGTGGCTATACAGTCTGCCATGTGGCACCTTCCCATTGGTTCACAGATTTGACTTAAAAAGTCCAAAAATGAGTGACACATAGAAGCCTCTGGTGCTGCCACATCACCATGATGAAATCAAAATGACACATGTTTCCCTCTACATGTGCCACATACACTGTACGTATGACGATGTCATCCATACTGATGTTGACGTCAGCAGTATGGATGCTGACTCATTCTACTGACTAGGCCAGGTTGACCAAAACTTTGAACGCAAATATCTTTTGATCTGTAACTCCGTTTGACGAGCCGTTTATGCCATTGGAAATATTGTGATGTGCTCTTCGTGATGATGCCAATTTCACCGAGTTTTGAGGACTATGATTTTTTTCCCTTTCTCTATCTGTTGAGGCCATTCTGAGCTTCCTGGGTTGCTTCTGTGAATTCTGAGTTATCCGTAGTTTTCTATGGATCCTTTTTGGATCATGCCTGCCCACTGAGAGATTTTTGGACCACCAAAATATTTCATCAATCAAAAAATAAGTGAGGGAAGAGTTCCCTCACCTTGTCCTTCTCAATCCACTTTGCCTTGCTTGGATGTGTGCCCTTTAATCCCACTCGAAGATAATCAACATCACCCCTGCGTGAAGTCTTCGTCCTTCTGTCCAGGATGATATATTCCTTCAACTCATCCAAGTACTCTGGAGAAAACTCATCAATTGAAGGTATTGAAACTTCCTCAACCTGATCCAAGATCACGGGAGGCTAAAAAAGTTTCAAGTTTTCTACATTTACAACTAAGTAAATTTGCATATAAGGTGGAAGATATAGACGAAAAGCATTGGTACTTCTTTTCTCCAAAATAGTGAAGGGTCCATATCGAATGGGATTGAGTTTACTTCCTTCACCCTTCAATCTCTCCTTGTTGATGTGAAGCCATACCTGGTCTCCAACCTGGAACTGATGATAAACCCTGTGTTTGTCATGTCGAGCTTTATACTGTGCTTGAGTTTTTTCCAATTGTTCCCTGACTGCTTGGTGTACCTGCTGGATCCTCTGAATGAACTTGCAGGCTCGGTCTTCATTTATTTATTCACTTGAATCAACATCTCTCCCATACATCAAGTCCAAAGGGACCTTAAGAAAATACCCAAAACATGTCTCGAAAGGAGAACATTGAGTAGAGGAATGTAAGGCTCTATTGTAAGCATGTTGTACATAGGGTATATGTTCATCCCATAACTTGGGATGCTTGTTGCAGTAGCCTCGAATCAAAAGTACCATTGTTCGGTTAACAACCTTTGTCTATCCATCGGTATTTGGATGGAAAACATTGCTCCTCTTCAACTTGGTGTCCATCATTCTCCACAAGCTTGTCCAAAAATCCCCAAGGAATCGAGTATCTCGATCCAAGATAATGGATGCGGGTAACCCAAAGTGAACCCAAGCATACTGAAAGAAGACATTAGCAGTCTGCTCAGGAAGGATATCCTTTTTACATGGAATCAATATACACATCTTGTTGAACCTATCCACTACGACATACAAATAGTCATGACCATTTTTCGACATTGGTAAACCCCCTACAAAATCCATGGAGATACTTTCCCATGGATGGGATGGAACAAGAAGTGGTGAGTATAGCCCCAATTTTATATTAGTGGGCTTACAGGTAGAACACATCACACACCCCTTTACATATTTAGTTACAATTTCTTTCATCTGAGGCCAATAACAAAATCTTTGCAGATGAGTCATAGTTTTTCCTACCCTAAAATTCCCAGACATAAGAGAAGTGTGAGCTTCTTGTATTACATGGACTCGTTCACTTGTAGGAATAAATAACTTTCCAATATGGTAGAGTAGTTTCCCTGTAGACAATAGTTCTCTACCTGTGCACCATGGGATAGCTTCTCAAAGACTTCTTTAAATTATTCATCAATGACATATTGTTCCACATAACCATCATGAGATAAAGAAGCATTCTTCAAAATAATAGAATCAACAATAGGAGGTCTAGAAAACATATCAACTACCTTGTTACTCGTACCCTTTTTGTATTTGATTACCAATGAAATTGTTGAAGAAAACCCATCCACCTGTAGTGTCGAGATTGTTGCAGTTTGGTTTGTGCTTGGATATACTATAAGGGTTGATGATCTGAATGTACGATTGTTTCCTTCCCTAAAAAGTAGTGCTTCCATTTCTTTACGCTTTGAACTAATGCATACAACTCTTTATCATATGTTGGATAGTTAACAATAGCTTGGTTAAAAGTTTCAAAGTGGTAACAGATAGGCTTACGATATTGCATCAATATTGCACCCATGGTGTATCCACTGGCATCTTCCTCGATATTGAAAGGTTGTTGAAGATTCAACAGTGCTAATACCGGTGCGATACTGATCTTTTCCTTCAAATTGTCGAAACCTTTTTGTTGCTTTCCTCCCCACTAAAAAGTGTTCTTCACACTGGTTAAGGCATGCAAAGGTGATGCAATAAAAGAGAAGTTTGAAATGAATCTCCTCCAGTACTGGACTGCACCTAAGAAGCTCCATACTTCGGTTACACTTTTGGGCTCATGCCAATTTACAATTACATCAATCTTGGAAGGATCAATTCTCAATTGTCCCCCTCCTACAATATGAACTAAGTACACAAGTGTAGTCTTACCAAATTCACATTTGGATAATTTTACACACAACTTTTCCCTTTGAAAAGTATCCAATACTTTCTTTACATGCCTTACATGTTCATCCCAAGTTCCACTAAATATAAGAATGTCGTCTAAATATGTAATCACAAAATCATCTAGAAATGGCCTGAATACATCATTCATCACACACATGGAGGTTGCTAGAGAATTACAAAGCCCAAATGGCATAACTAACCACTCAAACAATCCATGTTTGGTTTTAAAGGAAGTTTTCCATGCATCCTGTTTTGCAACCTTGATATGATGGTATCCACTACGCAAATCCAACTTAGTGAAATAAATAACATTCTTTAATTGATCAATTAAATCATCTATACGAGGAAGAGGGTATCGATTTTTCACCGTGATTTTATTGAAGGCTCGGTAATCGACACACATTCTCCACGTGCCATCCTTCTTTGGCACCATCATGATCGAAGAACCACAAGGAGATGAGTTGTGCCTGATGACCCCTTGATCCAATAAGCCTTGTACCTGCTTTTTGATCTCTGTCATATCTACAACTGACATCCTGTACATGCCCACATTAGGAAGAGGAGAATCCTGCTGAAGATGTATTTCATGTTGAATTTCCCTCTTAGGAGGTAATCCATCTGGTTCTTGGAAAATTTCATCTTACTTAGAAACAATATCAATTAATTCTTTCTTATGAGAAGGATCACATCCTTGGAAGGCGTCAAATGTTCCGACATCCTTTTCCCTTACAACCATGAGTACATATCTCTTATTAGTGTTTATGAGTCTCTTCATTTGTCCTGCACTAACAAGTGTGGTGTTTACCCTCATGTTGTGGGCTCTAATAATATATTCCACTCCCCCTTTAGTAAGGTGATATTTGTTCTCATGATGAAATAAGACTTCTTTTATATCATAAAGATAATGACTCCCTAGAACTATGCCACATATATCAAGTGATGCAACATCCAAATCCACTTCATCAATTAACTTTGAAGCAATATAAAATCTGACCCTACATTGCTTGGTGACATTAAKTTTTTCTTTATCACATACCCAACCAASAGGATAAGGCTTTGGATGTGGTTTAGTTTCAAGACCCATCTTTTTGACAAGTGCTTCAGATATCAAGTTTACTTGGGAACCTGKATAAAATAATGCATCTATCTTAGTGTGCTTAGATACAACTCTTATATGAAATAATTCATTCCTCTTTCTTTCATCATCATGAGATTCATTATTGGAATTTGTACTAGCATGAAGGGAATATTTACCTTGTACTCCAACTGTTGTGATCTTTACTTCGTCTCCTGAATCGGAACCAAGATCTTGTTGCACTGTAGCAATGATCTTTGTCTTCCCCTTTCCACCAAACTATTTCAGTCTCTTCTCTGGATGTAGTTTCCAACAGTGCTCATCATCGTGACCATTCTTCTTGCAATGACTACAAGATGGTTTTCCTTCTTCCCTCTTTACAGTGGTAGTCTTTTTGTCCTTCCTTTTGAACTTCTTAAACTGCTTATGTGGGAGATTGGAAGGTTTCTTTGTGGGATCTTCTTGAACATGCTTTCCCCTGTTCTCAAGGTGAGTGGCTTGCACACAAACTTCATCAAGACTGGTAGGGTTAAACAATAGTAAAGTATGACAAATATAACTGTGAAGTGCACCAACATACTTCATTAAAGTTTCATAAAATCCAAAGGAATGTTTAATGCAAGAGATTTCTTCCTAAATTCTTCCGTGAAACTTTTTACAGTTTGACCTTTACTTTGTCTTAAAGTTTGCCATTCCATCATTTCTTTATGTAAATAACCCAATGGATAAAATTGCTTCGTTATCACTGATTTAAATTCCAACCATGAGGAAAGAAGATTACCACACTTACTTATGTCCTGAAGTTTTCTCTCCGACCATACAAGAGTGGTGCTTTCATCAATCTGTTGAACATGACAATATACTTCAACCTGTCGGATCCAATTATCTAGGTTTTCAGGATTAGCATCTCCATTAAACATAGGTAAAGAAAATTTTACATCGAGATTTAACAATGGTTTCTTAAAATAAATTTTATGGCTAGAATGATGAGAATGATGAGAATGCTCAGAGGAAGAAGAGCTAGAACTTGATGGTGAAGATGGAGGCTCAGGAGGGTCTCCTCCAGCTCCTTGATTCACTAAAGAATTATCATATGCTTGTGCTCCCTTTTTCTTTCCTTTCTTCTTCATCATATTCTCATAGTCTCCATACATTCGCTCAACCATTTCTGACATGTGATAAAAGACCATATGGAAGTTTTTCTCCTATTCATCACGCTTGTCCTCTTCGGCCATGTTCTTCCTTCGGGACACATGACCAACTTTGGGATTGAAATTATTAAGAGTTCCTTCACCCTAATTATGCTTGGCCCTAGTAAGCATTCACACTCAACAATTCAAGTCAAATACGACTGCTCTGATACCAACATGATCCAAGATCTTTTCATCGATGCAACTTATTAAATAATTATATTAAATGAGCATAAATTGAAGTGCACCATAAAGAAGGAATAAATCAATAATGAAGAGACATATGCATAATATTTGAATATAAAAACTAGATAACGGAGTTTGTCCCTGGTGGACTACGTCTTCGGGTCCTACTCTCAAATCGGTAGGCCTTTTTATTAACTCAGAAAAATAATTTGGCAAAATACATAAGTATACCTCATTCTGGAGTTGAGTAGCAGAAGATTGGCTTAGATCAGAAAACAAACAACGCCATTGAATTCATGGCATCGAATTACCCAAAAATGACTGTCTCCATGCCTCGATCTGAGTCTGGCACTTTCAAACCCTTGAGAAAATTTGTCTCGGTTTCCATGCCTGCACCTACAATTAATTCATGGAAATTTTATTGATTTCCATGTCATCTGTACGGTCACGCACCTCCCTATTATGACCCTCAAACTCTGGCAAACTTCAGTTCTTAAGTAATAAAAGCGGGCAGATATACCAACATAGCTGTTAGGCTAGTTGGTTGGCAGAGTTATATTAAGGCATAGTTGTTGGGGTAGGTCCCAGGGTCAAACCCGCGGGCCTCTCATTTTACCCCTCCATAGAACCTTATCACCGAATATGGCATAATGTTGTGATATGTTGCTAACTGTAGCGGATAGTTGGGATACGTCGCTAACTATGACAGATAATTGATATATGCCACCATTTTTGGTGGAACTTACTCCAAGTTTGGCGGACTGGGGTTGGCACTAGCCAACCCTTTACTCTTTTTAAAATTTGATTGTTGGGCATCCTTGGGATTTTTCCCACTGCCACGTGGCAACCCATGACTAGGCCACGTGGTGACCATTCATTGGCCCATGTCACCTCATTGCATGGACAACCACATCACCTCTGCCATGTTAGCCTGCCACATCAGCTTGTCAGGTGGTTGTATGGTATGCCACATGGTTGTATGGAATGACATGTGGCACCTTCCCATTGGTCCATGGATTTGATCGAAAAAATCCAAAAATGAGTGACACTTGGCAGCCTCTAGTGTTGCCACATCACCATGTTGACATCAGCATGACACTTGTCACCCTTTGCATGTTCCACGTACACTATACGAAAAATGACGTCATCCATATTGATGGTGACATCAATAGTACATATGTTGTTTCATCCCTGCTGACTGGGCTAGGTTGACCAAAAAATTGACCATGAATATATTTTGATTCGTAACTCCGTTTGACGAGCCATTTATGCCTTTGCAAATATTGCGATGTGCTCTTCGTGATGATGCCAATTTCACTGAGTTTTGAGGACTTTGAATTTTTGCGCTTTCTTTGTTTGTTGAGGCCATTCTGAGCTTCCTAGGTTGCTTCTGCGAATTCTGAGTTATCCTTAGTCTTCCTTGGATCCTTTTTGGATTAATTGGAGTCCAACAAATGGTATTAGAGTGATGGGTATCGAGTTTGAAACTTTCTCGACATGTGTTGAGGGGGAGATTGTTGGACATTGGGTTCAATGTTTTTCACGCATTTTGTGACATGGGTTAGCCCCCTCTTGTGGATCCTGACTCCGAAAATTGTGTTGGAGACTAACACTTGCGGGCTTTGATCTAAAGGAAATTGTAGTCCAACAACACCTTGCAAGGAGTATTTTAAGGTATGCCACCCAAAATAGTATGGTAATGTCAACACAAAAAAATGTTACTTGAGAGCTATACCAATGCAATTAGTGTCACATGAGGAATATTTTGAGATAGGTGTCCCAATATCAAACATAATGACCGAAAATAAATTAAAAATCTGGTAGGAGTATTACTCATGTTTATGTATTGATATGATGACATAATTTATAAATTCTTCATATTCCAGGAGATTTTTTTTTTCAGTTGCCTATTTTGTAGAGGCTATGGTTTGCATGGTCCTAAGGAAAAAGGAGTTTCAAGTGATATAGCCTCTTTGATATACCCGAGGGTTTCAACAATAATACATGGTTGAATCTTTCACAGTTATAATTGAGGACAGACTGTATCCTTAGTTGTACTACGTTATTCCCTAGTACATGAGAGTGATCTCTCTAAGTGTTGTTCTTGGTGTACTATAACAACAAGATGACCGAGAGGCTTACATAAGGTTAATTTTAAGTGCACTTATCGGGTTTTTGATATTCCCAAAGGTACGTGGAATATGGAATTCATAAATATTATGTCTAATGAGATACTACTCATTGAGTGCCAATAGAGGTGTACAAGGGAGTCCAAACAAGTGGCTCTATGTAATGTCGCTAATCCAAACCCTAGTTGTACTTGTACATATAGGATTATGAGTTGTTGACACCAAGTATAAATGTAAATGTACATATAGGTTGGTGATTCATTGGCACCAAATTATGGTTTTGCGCGCACCTGAGTAGTGCACAAGGTTTTTTATCAAGGAAAGGGTGCACACATTTCACAATGTTGTGAGCACTTGAGTAAGTGTGTATGGATTATGCACCAAGGGAAGGGTGTGCAAATTTCATAGTGTTGCACACATCTGATGTAACATCTCTCGACCAGAGACCCCGACCGGGTAACTCTACCGAAGCAACCTTTTCTTTTCCTTTACTGCTTTGATACCATTTCTGTGACATTCCTGGCCTTAAACAACATGCCAGGCCATGCCACCGAGTAACTTTGCAGAAATAATCACATATAAAAATTAGCCAGAAGATAGAGATAACATATGGTATTCACACATATAAATATATATCTATCTAATGCAATTAAACATACATCAATACTCTACTCATACACCTGTACATGTAGAAGCAACATTAACACTTACATGCAACATATATATACATGCATTACTCATTAATTATAATGCAAATACAAATACACATCATACAATGAACATAGAATTGGTACTTATATTTTAATAGGTGACCACCAATTGCGTGTAGACCTTCCATGAACCTCCTAGCCTTAGACCACGCTGCTCATCACACTCAGTAGCAGGTCACCCCCGAGCTGGGAATGAACTCCATCGGTCAAGGGAATTCTAGGCTTGGAAAGGACAACAAGGAAGTTGCATAGAACAACAGGAAGGATCTTTTATCCCAAAAGCCACTTATGCCCACAACCCACAGACCCTCATTCCCCACACGCATGCTCCACCCCAGGAGGGTACACCTTCACTAATACAAGTCCATCGACTACTACACCTCCCTTACCTTGGGCTTCAACAACAAGTTGGACCAAAAGTCTCAGAGTATTGTAGCTCCTATGAGACTCCCTCCAAGAGAATTCACTTCCCAACAAACTCTCTCACTTGGGAGAGTTTCTCACAGACATAGAAACCTACTTCTTCATATCAACTCTTATGTCAAATGGACATAGGTGATGTCAACAAAAAAATTCAAGTAACACACAGGTGAAGTCAACCACAGAAAATGGGTATGGACACAAAATATGACAACAAACCAAGCTTATCCAAAACTATGTTGGCAACAACTGCCAACCGCTGACACAACACAACTCAGGAAAAATACAAGTTCGTCACGATTCATAGTAAATACACAGGAAAAATCCAGTGTCTGCAGGTTACACTGGTGCTTGCATCAGTGGGGAGTATGGCTCTCTTTCAGGGTGGCTAACCTCACGAGAGTGTCGATGCAATGGTGAAGTAGCGTGACAGTCCTGAGAATTGTGAGACTGTTGAGTGAGCGGACCCCCAACGAGCTGACTTTCCCACTTAAAACTGCATGTGCCCAAGTTGAAACATGTCTCCCTGAAGTTGCATGAGCTTTGATTATGATCCAGGTGGATATCGGTGGCCACCCACCTCTTCCAACTTTCTCAAAACAGATTTCTGACAATTTTGGCAATTTACTATTTTTAGTAGTTTTAACTTCCGGGGCCATTTTGAGGGCCTAAATGAAGGTTTTTCAGGATCGAGCTTCTCAAATATTGATAAAGGCATGATTGAGCCCCCAAAATTAATATCCTTTACGATATCTTTCCAACGGGCTATCATAAGCCTAAAACGGAGACCGTATGCAAAAGTTACGACCCCAGAAAGTTGATGTACTAACTTACCCAAACGGGGCGCACATGACTTTTGGCGCTTCATCTCCTAGGGTTAGGTTTTTGGATGTCTAGGGTTTTTTGCATTCCTGTTTATTGTAAAAAGGCCTTCAAAGCTTCATTGTAATCATCTTCTTGCGAATGAGCGCAACCGTCACATCTCTTCTCAGAGATAAGCCACCACCATTCCAACAAGCTTATTACCGCTGCATTTTACAATTTCATCTTAGTTCTTTATTGAATAGAAAACCAGTTTTATTGTATCTCTATTATTTTGTGTTAAGTCATCACATCTCTTCTCAAAGATAAGCCACCACCATTCCAGCAAGCTTGTTTCCGCTGCATTTTATAGTTTCAGCTTAGTTCCTTATTGAATAGAAAACCAATTTTACTGTATCTCTGTTATTTTATGTTAAGCACCTGTTAATAATCTGTAGTCATTTCATTATGCTCATAAAATCCAGATTAGTGGTATCATAGTGGTCTGCTCCTTGTCGTCTTAATGCATGTCCCCAATGATATCGGAGTACAAAGAGTTGGGTCTCAAGCTTGTTTCTCTTGAGGACAAAAGCTCTCGCACACCCAAGCGACCTCTCATGGCAGGAGAAAAGAAATATGACGGGACATGAGATCCTTTCAAACTATTGATTGAGGAAGCCCTCAAAAAAAAAAGGAACGATATGATGGATAGTTTCATGCAAATCCTTCGACGACTACCAATAGGCGACACATCTTCTTTGAGCGGAGGCACCACCCCCTTCAAGGTACAAATCAACTTCGATATTCCTATATTTGAAGGTCAGATAGACACAAATGCTGTAGAAAAGTGGTTGAATATACTAGAAGGATATTTTTCTGTCCATAACTTTTCGAATAGAGAAAATATTACTTTTGCGCTCCTCAAAGCCGTTCCCCATGTCAAAGATTGGTGGGAAACTTTCTGTGAGCAAAAGGAAACATAGGAACCCTCACTATTTACAGTCACGGCCACCTGGGATTCCTTCAGGGATGCTATTAAGGAACAATACTACCCTGTCGGAAGTTATGACGACTTGTATATTAAATGGACCACACTGCGGCAAGAAAGAGACCAAGCAGTGCCATATTTCACGAATATATTTCATACCTTGCGCACCAAGTTGGGTATCAAATATTCAGAGCGACATTTGGTGCTCAAGTATCGCGACGCTCTGCATAGATACATCTAGACCGACATGGAATTTTTGGACATCTCATCCTTGGGCGTGGCCTACCGATATGCCATCAAAATCGAGCAGAAGCTCAAACAAAAGACGTGACAATTTGGGCCTGGGAATCCCTAAAAAAAAAAGCCAGGAAAGGGCGGCCCCAACCCACAAAACAAAGGACAGAGAAAAGATGGAAAGTATCAGGACAACCAATCCAAGCCACAAGAAAAGAAAGACACCAGAAAGACAAAGAAAGATACTGGGAAGTGGTGCAACTTCCATAAGAGCCCTTGGCATAACACTGTTGATTGCCACTCAAAGCAGTCACTGGTGGCCGAAGTGAAAGCCTCTGAATCAAATGCGGGTTCAGACTCAGAGACAGAACCAGAAAGGGGAAGACAAATCATTGATGCAGAACCCAGTGCCACTGTCGCTACCACCAAGATCCAGTGTGGTGAACCAGACGATCCAGAAGAAGGAGAACGCCTCTTCCATTCACATATGTGGGTAAAAGGCACCCTGCTGCACTTCATCGTGGATAGCGGTAGCCAAAAGAACCTCATCTCAGCAGAGGTCGTCAAGTGGCTAGCCCTGCTAACAACACCACACCCACAACCCTACACCATTGGATGGCTCCGCCAAGGAAGCGATCTCCGCGTCAGCCAACAGTGTCGACTGTCGTATGACATCAAGCCCTTCAAAGACGAGGTATTGTGTGATGTTCTTTTGGGCCAACCTTATTTATGGAAACGTCATGCTGTATATGAGTCTAGGCCTCGTAGTGTTATTATTACTTTGAACATTAAATTGTACAGGATACCCGAGGCAGTCCCACCTAGTGCTA
>SNQJ01S0164115.1:4675-18510 GCA_010110895.2 Picea sitchensis | reverse complement strand
GTTAAAAGTTGAACAATCGGGAGGGTTTGGAATCTTTCCAGATCCATCCATTTTTGCGCTGGCAGGGGAACCATAGATCTAAGAGAACCTTTTAATTACCTTTTCAGACCCCCCCCCCACCATTAAAGTTCGAACGATTGGGGGGGTCCGGACTCTTTTCTAGTCCGTAGATCTAGGCACCCACTGCTCAGTCGTAGATTGAGGCCTGATCTTTAATCCCCAGGGTGTGATTCAATATGTGATGTAGAAACTTAGGATTAATGACTTTTTATGGGTTTTGCACACTGATTCTTTTTCTTTTTATCACCATGGGGTTAGAAAAAACATTTCATCATAAACAATCATTCATTTTTCATCGATCATCTTACATATTTTATTTGGAGGAAGTTGTCTAACCTATGTCCTAGCCTACTCATTTTCTCCTTTAGCCCAGCTTAGACTATTGAACTAAGAAAATAATCTACTTACGGGGTATTTGACCAATATTAGGTTGTTTGGTCAAATTTATTCACTAACTAACCTGATTAAATTGTATGGAGCAAGTCATTGTCATTTCATGGGGCTTTATCCTGTTTCTTTTATGCCTTGTTTTCTTTTTCTTTTCTTTTCTCTTTTCTTTTTCTTTTCTTTTCTTTAATGTAGCAATATCTACAAGTCGAAAACACTAAAGGGACAAAATTGCAATCAACATTTGATCCTATAAATTATAGGGTTATAAAATATCCATGTCATCAAAATGCTACATAGCCACCAGGAATACACTATGGATTTATGTGTTAGAAGACTCAGATTAGGACATAGTCACGCGACATACAAAGTGGATCTATGTGTCAATACAAATCATAAATATTCCATCAAAACCTAGACCAAAAAATATGAGACCCGAGGTATTCAATCCCGTCGTCTGAAAGTACAAATCTAACCATCTGATTACAGGTGTCGAAGTTGAACATGGTAGAAACCACTTGATTATCGGTCATTGATGAAAACCGTTAGCAAGTGTGAGGGAAATAACCATTGATGTCAATGACTCCCAAGGTACCTAAGTGCAATCCGAATGAATGTGAACAAATGAATTGAAGTCGAACACTCGGCGAAATCTCTCGATCGAGGACCAATGATTTGAATCCATTGTCAAAAGTGAAGAGACCTTCCATTAAGGCATGCAGGTTCTAAGGTACTAAATAATTTATAAGTCTTATTCCCGGATAATGAGTTGGATTTGATGGAAAAAGACTCATCATAGGAGGGCCTTAATGCATCCCCCATCAATGACATGAAATAAGTAATAGATTGTAATTCAAATTATGAATATGATTTGAAACTGACACAAGGAAGGCCGACATGGTAAGAATTGACAACTGCAGATGGCCAACTCAATGGAGGGCTTGTTTGGACTTCTCTTGAACTTATGAACGACAAGACAATGGTCTTGGAAGCATTGACTCAAAGACGACCCAAGATATGACCTTGTAGAAAGTCAGATGAGAGACAAATGGATTTCCCAACCCGGATTCAAATGATGGACAGGGGGTGTCATGTTGAAGAGGGATGCTTACTGCTACTAATACAAATACGAAGGCACATCCCTTTCCCAAAATTTGCCCCACCATTTCTGGCGAGTACCTCTTTATTTTTACACAAGATTGAGGAGGATAACATATGCTTGTTGATGTAAGCTCATCCTTCAGACAAGTCCCTCGGAGTATGTTTAGAGAACCCAAGGAAGGGCTGGTTCGATCCCATAAGGGCCTTTCAATGTTTGTTTAACGAGTCCAAATATAGAAAACTCAGGGGTTTTCATGTTTTGAGAGTCTGAAAAACACTTAAAGAGACCTCTCTAAGTTCCTTTTCATAAATTAGTCCAATGAGACCAAAAAAGTGATAAACTATTTCTCATCGAACATCTTCTTCAAATACTTTTACAAGCATGAAAAGAACAAGATCGCTTGACAATATTTTAGTTTTTATGGAGCGTGAAAAGAGCTTAAAGGATACTCCCTAATTTTCGTTGTTTTCATGTTACTACAACGAGTACGAAAAGATGACAAAAGTATACTCAGTTGCGTTCTCATGTATTTTCAAGCATGAGAATGAACGAATATTGAGATCGAGGTTTTTCCTACGAAACCCTAAAAAGGTATTCATACATGTGACAGATAAAAAGGAAAATTTATTGTACATCGTCGTTCGGGCTTCTAGGTCATCTATATGTGAAAAAGCATTCTCACAATGCCATTAGGGTATTAGGTTTTTAGGAGTAATAATAAAAATAATATAAAAAATCAATGAAAAATAGTAAAAATGTGAATAAATATGGGTGAAAATCCCTTTTTACCATTTCATTGTTACTTTGTCAAAAACTTGTCCAACACAACCCTTTTTTCCCAAATTTCTTCGGTCAATTATGGGAGGTACAAATGATCATTCAACAAACGGTTTCGACCAACGAGGTAATCTCCTGATTCTTCATCTTTTCCATGGATTAAATTCGATTTTTATTGGAAATGTTTAGTGTTTTAGTCAATTTTAGGGCCGGTAGGTGCGCGCATGCATTCTCACGGGTAGGCCATTCAGAACCTACGATAATATAAGGTTTTCATAGGTGGGATTCAGTGCACCTATGAGAATCTCGCATTGTGTAAAGGCTTCACCTACGAGGGTTAAAAAGCGGATTTTTGTGTATGTTTTTGCTCAATAAAAATGTATTCAAGAGGTTAAATTGAGTTTTTAACTTCCTTCTCATGGCTCCATTACAGGTATTGATCATCATGATGTTGGAATGGATGGAAAGAGAACACCAGGAGGATGATGCCATTTCTGAAAATGATCTGGGTACAGTTGCTTCCCTCCGAGAATGTGGGATCTTAAAAATTTTCAAGATCCATGGCATGAGAGCCCAACTTAGGTTGTTAGAGTCCTTGGTCCACATGTGGGATGTGGATCAATAGGTATTTCATGTATGGGTCCACATGCTTACACTAGATATCAAGGATCTCTATTTTTTGATGGGGTTTTCACGACATGGATCTCATGCGACTCTGACCAGAGGTAGAGGTGGTGGAGTTCCTATGAGCGAGTATGTTCACCGATATTATGTTCCTGGGGTGGAGAGAAGCAAGGGTAAATTTTCCATTTGGGGTGTCCAAGATTTGACTTATGGACTATCTTGTTTACCATTGCACGCATGGATGGGAGAGTGGCTCCGCACATGGCTCTCTAGAGCTATTTCCAATATGCAATAGAGTGCACAGAGCCTTAGGTTTTTAACTGGTCGGACGCGGTTCTTCACAGCATGAAGAGGAAACTGAAAAAGTGTAGAAGGGGTGACCTGAAATAGTTTGGGTACGGGTCAATTTTGGTGTCTTTCTTCCTTGAGAGGGATCCACTACTGCGTCTACAAGTAGATTGGGGTTTACTGGCCCCACAGGATCTGAGGATGATGAGGTGGTGTAACCTCATGGTGCGGCATGTAGCAGGCCCTATAATCAAATATAACGATTCATTTTTTGACCGGTTGAGGCCCTAGATGATGATGATCGATGACTATGCATATGTCGACTTGGATTTCCGAGGAGATCTAGATTTGGTTATGCCTGAGGATGATCAGTGGGGTGACTTAGGTAAGAGGTACACATTTTGTTTTTTAATGTTTTTGTAAATTTTATCATATAAAATGTTTTTTTTTATGTTTTCGATCCAAGGACTAATCAAAAATATCTTTTGATGAAACATATGTGGGGTCGTATCGACCCCCAGGAACATATCCCATTCAGAGAAGGGGAGAAGTAGCTCTAGTGGCAGGATGGGATGATGAGGACTACGAGGCAATTGAATATAACTTAGAGGGACTGATTGCAGATGTCCCAGACATCTCTATTGGGGATATCCCGAGATGTTATCATCACCATACTGTGGGCGTGTCTGATTCTATTAGTTGACTGCTTCGTAGGGTAGCCTAAGCAGTTGTATGTTACCGCGAGTGTCATCTGTGATGCTATTTTGTAGAATCCATGAGCTTCATATTTTGATATTTTGGTCTTTGGACAAAAACGTTTTTGTAAAACTTTTGATCGTTATATATATATATGCGGCTTCTATCAACTTATTTTGTTTTGTATACATATGATGTGTGATTGGTTTTATAAATGTCTCAGATTTCTATCTAACACATAATTAGCTAAAGCATCAGTCAATGTATTTAGACATATAGGAATGTGTTGATATTCAATATAATCAAAATAACATTCCAAGAGGCGAATTCGTAGATATACCCGCAATAAAGTAGGACTTTAGATAGCATAGACATTACTTAACTATAGCACTACTAACTGCGAATCAAGTCATATAACTAGGTGGAAGATACCAGGCGAAATAGCATCAGTCAACAATTTGATGACGACGCTATATTTTGCGATATTATTGGTCACACGACCGAGGGAAACACCTCATAGACTGATAATTTTGTTTGTAGGTGCATAAATTTCCCATGCAACAGAAGCTAGGTTATGAGTACTATGACTAGCGCCATCGATGAAGACAATGTGGGGGAGCGAAGATTCCGACATCTGGAAACCAAGCACAGCGCAAGGTAAGTTGTCGAGGGTAGAAACCAAATAACGAAAAAGCACACTAAAGTAACACACAAGAGTATGATATAATAAAATACAAGTACTCATACACATATGACCTAAGCATAGTACTTCTTTAAGTAAATCCCATTTCTGGGTTCACTCAAAGGGACACCATCATAGTCCACTAACTCGTAGGCTCCTTTCTCTAACACTCATCTGATGATATAAGGACCTCGCCACATAGCCTCAAATTTCTCGGCTCCTAGAAAATCTTGATCTTGTTCATAAAGGAGAACTAGATCACCTTAAGAGAAAATGCGTGGTTTGACATGTTTTTCGTATTGGACTTTGACACATTTCTTCTGGGTTTCTATAACTAGGGTGGCATCACGACGGGTTTCGTCCAGTTGCATAAGATACAACAGACGTTCTTCTTCAGCAGGAGTGTTTGGGAGAAGTTCAATGGTTAGTTTTAGAGATGGTATCTCACATTCAATCAGAAATATGGATTCTATACCATAAACTAACTGGAAAGGTGTAAAACCTGTAGCAGACTTGATGGATATCCGATAAGCCCACAATGTTGAAAACAACATCGTGTTCCAACTAGTTTTGTGAATCCCTATCATTCGTCGAAGCATGGTAATGAGGACTTTGTTTATTGCTTCAACTTGTCCATTGGCCTGTGGTTAATAGGGTGTTGAGTTTTCATGGCGAAGACCCAACTTTTCGGTGATTTTGGACATCATGAAGTTTCTAAAGTGGCTACTGTGATCAATAACGATATCTTGGGGAACACCAAACCATGCAATGATATGATTGAATATGAATAGTGCTGCAGTCTTTCCGTATTGTCGAATGTAGGCATCGCCTCAGCCCATTTCGTAAAATAATCTACGACTACAATAATGTATCCATGCCCCCCAACCGAGTGAGGGTGGCATGTCATGAAATCGATACCCCATTTCGCAAAAGTTCCAACGAAGACTACAGGGTGTAGAGGAGTAGGGTGTGATCGTAGTTTTTTGTTGTATGTTTGGCAAGCGTGGCATTTTTGGACAACGATAATATAATCTTTGAATAAGGAAGGCCAAAAATACCTAACTCGTAAGATATTTTGGGTAGTATCATACCCAGACATGTGACCACCACATGCTACAGAATGGCATTCTTTCAAGTCTGTCTCGGCTTCGTCAAAGGTGAGGCATCATCGAAAAACACAGTAAATCCCACGACAATAAAGAGTATCACTGAGGATAATATACTGACGGGCTTGGTAACGTATTCAATGACGGTCAACGCTAGACAAATCAGGCCAGAAATTATGAGTCTGGAGATATATAATGATATCCCCATACCAAAGGTCATCAGAACTGATCAGAAAAAGGGATTCATCAGGTAATGAATACTCTGCTACATTTTTCGTCTTAGAACAGGGAAGGTCACATATCAATTCATAAAACACCAAGGATTTCCTGGACTTAGTGCGTTCGAATTCTAAGTCAAACTCCTGGAGTATTACGATCCATTTGGAGTATTTTCCCCCTAGCAATTGGCGTGTAAGAATGTGTTTCATAGGGTTGCAGTTGGAAATAACAGTAGTCTTGCATAAAAGGATATAGTGTCGGAAACGTTGGACAGCTTGGATGGATTCCAAGGCCAATTTTTCAACATGTAAATACTTTGTTTTGGTAGTCATGAGACTCCAACTCAAATAATAAATGGCATGTTCTTCATGAGAATCATCTTCCTGGACTAGAACCATAGCAATGGTAGAGTCCGAGGCTACGAGATAAAGGAAATAATCTCGACTGTAATTGGGTGGGAAAAGTAGTGGGGTACGGGTTAAAGTCAGCTTCAAAGATTTGAAAACTTTGTTCGAAGTGGTGTCCCATACAAACTAAGAACCTTTCTTGACCAGTCGAGTAAATCCGAGGGTTAACTCAATGTAGTTTGGAATGAAATGGCGTAGAAAGTTTGCCTTCCTTTGCAAACTTTGTAGCTGGCAAAGTGAGGAAGGAGGAGGGAGATTAAGAATCGCCTCAACCTTCAAAGGATATACCCTAATCCCTTGACGTGAAACAATAAATCCTAGAAGTCGACCGAATTCTACACAAAAAACACATTTTTTCGGGTTTAAGTGTTTACGGTAAAACCAACATCAAAGAAAAATGGCTCAAAGGTGTATTGGATGATCTACACGGTGCATGGAATGAGCCAGTAGTTCATCGAGATATCATTACACAATGTGTTTTATATCATGAAAGGAATAAGACATAGCATGTTGAAAAGTCACGCCAACATTCTTTAAACCAAAGGGTAGTTTACGGTAGAAGAAAGTTCCCCAAGGACATATAAAAATGGTCTTGTGTTGGTCGGCGGGTACGATATTGATTTTATTATATCTAGAGAAACCATGCATCAAAGAGAAGATTTCAATCCCAGCACAATCGTCGATGATTTGGTCAATGAAGGGGGTGGGAAAGTTGTCTTTAGGACAACCTTTGTTAATATCCCTATAATCAACGCACACGCGGATCATACCTTGTTTCTTGTTAACCGGAACAAGATTGGAAACCCAGTCAGTTAGAGCTTGAAGTTTCTCAACTTCAAGCTTGATAGTAGTTGCTTTACACGGGTGGACCAGATGAAGTCGTTGTCAGACGGGTTTAGCACCTGGGTATGTCTTAATCTCATGTACAACAATGTCGGGGTCAATAACCGACATTTCTTCATAGCTCCATGTGAAGACGTCACAAAATTCTTGAAAAATATACTTGTAGGTGACAACTTCATCGTTGGAACATGAAACTTCGATATGCACATTTTCAACAACTCCAGGTTTAATGGATATGTCGAGGGGGATGGTGGGTGAGATATTACTTAAGTTCCCTTCATAGAACATATCGTGTGTAGACTCGGGAACAGTAGAAATAATGACAACGGTCGACAGAGTCGAGATCTGCTGGTAACTCTCAATGGTGTGTTGTTCCAGAAAGATAATGGAACGATGATGTCCATCATCCCGAGGGGTATCTTCCATGGACATAGCAGACAAAATCATCTCGTCTGTAGGAACAACGACATGGAATGGATCTGGAGATAAATCACCAAGAGAGGGGGTAGAAGGGATTTTCGATTGAATGACTTGATAGGCGGATTCAACTGAATGCAAAGGCATTTGGTCGCCATAACGAAGATGATCATCGGGTTTGGGTACTATCCATGGGTCATAAGACGCAAGGTTTTCTCGAACAGAGGTGGAAATTATGTTGATCGAGGCGACAAATGGATGTGGAACATTGGGTGGTGGAATGGGGAAAGTACCCAACAAAGAGGAATCTTTAAGAATACCCACACCGACATTCTCATACCCAAGAGGTGCCTTTGAAATGAAAGGAACATTGCTGGTACGGGAGTCAAAATTGAAAGAGACTAGTTGGTCAACAGTGACCACTTTTCCTTGGTGTGGGAAACATAACATGCAAAAAAGTGTGGACACAACCGCATGCATGGAATCGATCCAGTTGCAGCCAAGTAAGAGGTTATAATCAAGAGGTGCATCAAAGACCTCAACTTCGACGTTGACCGTTTTTCCTTCCAACATAATGGGCAACGAAGGGAGGACACTGTAGGTCTTAAAAATAGAGCCATTAAAGGCCTTAAGGGTGTTGTGTGATTCAATAATGGGAGGAGAACCAATGGCTCTCCAACAAGTGATAGGCATGATGCATGTCAAGGATCCCTTATCAATAACCATTCAATAGATCTTTTTGGTTTCAACGACAACTTGTATTTGAAACGCTAATTGAGGGGGGAGCCTTGGAATGTGATATTCTAGGTCAAAGATTATTAAATTCATATCTGCAGGATCGATTCCACCAATATCCTTTAATAGAGCCCTCCGTTGCACGAGGCAACTTTGGAGGACTTCGAGGGCAGACATCACAGACGCTACTTGCACAATATCCTCGACAATGTTGTAGTTCTGAGAAGCACGCGCATGAGGATTGAAGGCATACTTTCGAACAATGCCCTTTGGAGGAGGGTGAAGAACAGTGTTGAGGCTTGGTCGTTCGAGATGAAGAGGACCGTTGGGAGGTGAAGTCAAGGGAGTCGGTTGTACCAATGGCGGTGGTGTATCATCAACTTTCTCCTTGGATGGAGAATAATCTTTGGCTCGAGTGGTAAGTGTGACACCATTCTTCTGTGAATCACCTGTACACATTAAGACATAGGATGTAGTGAAGGGGGAGGGTTGGTCATGAATGACCAAGTGGGTCTGTTGTTGAGAAGGGAAGGGTTGTGACAACATGGCCGAAGTAGGCGGTTTCGGGGTCCCTTGAAGGAGCTTAGTAACCTTGGCTCATCTTGGAAAATACTTAGTGTAGTGATCATCACCACAAATAAGACAAGGGTATAGGGGTTTTCGCTTATCCTTATCATCAACAAGTTGTGTTTTGGGCTTCTTAGATTGCAGATTATTTTTATCCTCCTTATTTGTACCCTTCCTTTTTTTGGATTTATTCTTTCCGGCAGGGGTAGATTGAATAGAGTTCACCTTAGAAGTCTTTCCAATGGGAGGAGTAGGAGACAGAGCATGTTGAATATTAGAATCAATAGACTTGGGGTCGGTGGTAGAGGCTTGTTCGGAGTGGGGTTGGGCATGGAAAGTTCCAATCACACCATCAACTGCATGAGAAGTAGCAGGAGTAGTTGAAGTAGCGGTAGTAGAAGGATGAGGTGCGTCAGGGAGTAAATCATAAAGAGTACCCATTTGTGAGTAAACGAGTTCAAGGTATTGAGCATGACTGATCGCCTATTCTTCTATGAAAACTCCACCCATGGAAATGTTATGAGAGATGTCATTCATGAATGATTTTTTGAACCACTTTGCTAGTAACTGATCAAGAATCTTGAGTTTGATTAGACGTCCTCTCCATCGACACTCATGAATGTGATCTGAGATATGAGTGGCTTTGGTTTGTTTGAAAGAACTCAAAATTTTGGTTCCTGTTTCGTAATGGATCGATAACTGGTAGTCAGTGAGGAAAGCCATGGTGAGGGTGTTAAAGTCAGTGAAGAAGCCTTATGGTAATTCTATATACCACTTTGTGGCGAAACCCGTGAGAGTTCGCTGAAAAAGACGTAATAGGATAGAGTCATCCATAAAAGAGTTGGATGAACACCAAAGGTGGAAATTCATTACATGATTGTTCGGGTCCTCTTTTGATTTAACATCGAACTTAGGAATGTTAGATGGTAGTTTGTCCGGTATTACGGGCCATTGAGGAGAGTGACTGATAGGATCATTTAAAATTCTAGACAGATCAGGAAGGTCCAGGGTGGCTAAGAAGGGTAACTGTCTATTCACGTGGGGGTACTGGTGACTTTGGGGAGGAAGTCCCATAGGTATACCAGTAGGACCATAAGCAGTTTTCATATAATGCAAAGATCTGGGAAGATTTGGTTGTTGGTGTGGAGGAATGTAATTTATAGGGTTGTATTGGTTAGGGTTGTTCCCTTGAACAGGGATGTTGGGTTGAGCGTTCGAGCCCCAAATGGGATTGGATGGACCTGGATATGGTTGGCCTATACTAGGGGGTATGAAAGAGCTAGCTTGAGGTTGTTTCCCCCCAGTCGATTATGGATTATTTTGGATAATATAGTTCCAATACTGGGCTAAGGCTGTAGGCATGTTCTGCCCATAAGGTGGGTTAGGTGGGGGTTTCCCTCCAATCGGAGGTTGCATCCCAATTGGTATTTGACCTCCAAAAGGGGATTGTGTTTGGCCTCTAGGCTGAAACTTTCCACCAACAGGAATCTGGTAATTAGGTGTGAAAGACTGGGTGGTGCCACTAGGGTCAGTTCCTCCAATAGGGGATGGAAGAGACCCTCTGGAAGGGGGCTGAGGAAGTGTTAGAATAAAACTAGAAATAACATGGTGGTCAGGAAGGGGAAAGACTCTAGAAACTCCAAATGGACCTTGAATAGGAACAGGGATAGAAGAATTTAACGGATTATATCTGGGGGGAAGGGACGGGGTAGGTCTAGATGTGACAATGGTAGATTGGCTAGCCACCGTATTCCTGATGTGAATATTTGTAGTATTTGGGACCATTATATAATGGTCCATTTGAAGGGGGATAATCAAGATATGGTCGGTTGGATGAGTATCTGAACTAGGGAAATAATAGGAAGTAGTAAAAGGTATCACTTATGTATCATATGTTTCAGGTAGCTCAGGTGTGATAATGATATCAACACCTGCTCTTGAGACAAAGACATCCCATCTAAAAATGCCAATAGTCCAAAAATGATCCTGACCTTCAGGGCCTGTGAAAGGTCCAGTTGGTAATCCATAAAACTTAACAACAATTTCTCCGTATGAATTCACTCGAACAATACATCTCATAGAGTCAGGAGGAAGTCGTGATCCCTATAGAGAATCTGTAATTCATAATTGTTCTAAAGAGTCAGTTCTTTCCACTCGTGGAGTGGCAATGTCTTGGACTTCACTCTGTTGAGGAGAGCCCTCCGGTGAGTTGGTAGGAAAGGGTTGAGAACCTTCCATATCTTCTGGGGGTAGTCCTTGCATTCTATGCAAGTGATGTGGAGGGTCAATGGTGATCAAGCTAAAATCTTACAAAATAAATTCTATGGCCAACTATGGAGAACAACAGGAGTCACTAATAAAATCTAGAGTTCAAACCATGCAAACAAACCTTTTCATTCCGAAGTCACTAGTTGGAGATGAAATCCAACGTTGCAAAGTCGAGACGAGAAGGGGATAGGATAGAGAAAGTGGAAAAGTTACGTGGACGACCTGCTTAATGGACTTACACCTTGATGCAATCTCCCACACATAATTGTGGGTATACCCTCCAAGGAGCCCAAGTGAGTTTGTCCAACATCGATTCCAGGTACCGTAGAGACTTTCCCCTCCAAATTCACCTTATGTTAACAATTACTAAGAATATGGGCCACTAAGATTACCAAAAACAACAATGATTCCTGGGGGAACAGTCGACAGTCCAATTCATGTGCAAAGACAGGGTATCTATCCTGAAATCAACTCGAGAGGCTTCCACTCATAATTGTGGGTATATCTTCAAGTGACCCCCATAATACATGCAATCTCTACACCAATACCAACAAACTAGATTGAGTAACTCTGCCAGTCTTAATGCAACCTCAGGTTTGACCCTTGTTTGAGAAGGGCTTCCCAGGACAAAATGTTGCAAATGGATTTCAACATTCCCTATCACAACATACTACAATGTGTTTTATTCTTTGGAGAGTGTGCCTTACAACCTATTCCAAAGCACTAGCCTAGCTAATGTTGGTGAGAAGAGTTTCTAGAAAATAAAAGTTACTAATAAATTTTAGATTGCATTTTGTTTTAGAGGTTGTTTTTTATGCAAGAGGAAGATGGAAATGAAACCAATGTTGTTGAGACCTTGACCCAATAATATGAAAACAGATATGAAGGATGCAATTTTTCATTCAATGAATTCTATCTACAGTAGGGAGAAGGTGTCTTTTCTGGAACTATGAGATACAAAAAGTACTTTTCTTTTTCTTAAACACAATTGTAAACAACCATAAAAATGAAGTTTCTCAATTTTCTCTTCTTTATCTTTTTGTAAAAAAAAAAATTGAATGAAAAACATTTCTTATGAATGATTACTCAACAATAACGAATGGTTTAAATTTTTCTTTCACAAACCAAAACAGGGATGTAGGGAAGAAATCTCAAGTAATCAACGAAAATTGATACACCCAACAAGAAACCAAATCAAAATTTCAACGTAGATAAAAATAAAAATGACAAGAAAGTAGTTCACCAAATGCACATGGACAAAGAACTTTCTAGGAAAAAAGAAATCCAAAAACACAATCAATCCCAACTTTTAATCCAATCAAAGACTTTTTGATCAAACAAGCACTCAGATCTCAGAATCAGAGATTATACCCTTGTCGATAAAAGGCCAAGAAGTAAAAACCGGGAAAAAATGATTAAGAAGAGTTTTTGATCTCTGAAAACCAATCAACCATGAGATTTGAAAACAAGAAACAGTCAAACATTGGCAAAAGAAGTTCTTCCTAGGTAAACTAAGAAATCCGGGCATCAAAAAAGATAAGAAGACCTAATCCAAAAAATTTACAAACGAGTTCGCAACCTAGTAGTGGAGTGTAGTGTGAAAATTAGGAATTCTCGTAGTCTAGACACTGGTAGAGTGCGAGAAGGTCACACTGGACTGAACAATAGGGTGCGAAAATCAATGGTTTTAGCAGGCTAGAGAGAGGTACAGTGTGATATTGTTTGTAATCAAGGAAAATTTGAAAAAAGGACAAAATTTTTGACTCAACTTCTAGTTCCAGAGAGTCTATATGGATCTCCCACAGACTCAGAGACCGGTTGGAAATGAAAAAGAGTAGGCTAAGAGAAAATGGCCAACAAAAAACCACAAAATGAGTCGTATCCCCAATGGAGTCACCAATTTTGTTATAGGATAAATTGGTATATGCAGACACTAACACATCCACCTAGATCTAGAACAAAACAGGACAAGACATGACACTTTCCCTAAGTTACAATCATTGAATTTGTCACTGAAGAAGGAATAAGTGACATACCTTTACATTCCGCTTCCTTATGTCTTTGTTGTCCCTGCTTCGCTTTGGTAGTCTTGTGATATCATATCTACAATGACACAAATTGACCAAGGTGAAAGCAATAATAATACATTCAATCAAGGCCTAAACATGTGATCAAGGATTCATGTAATAAAATAAAAGTGATTTTATGGGAAAGGGACATGACACTGTATTATATTAAATGAAAGTAGAAGATACAACCAGATTGCCTTGATGTTGCAAGCTTCCTTTCGGTGGTCCTTTGTTCCAACACACACACTTGCTCCAAACTTGTATGAAGAAGATCCACTATGGCTTGATGGACAAATGGAGGCCTCAAGCACCAATTCAAATAGGATTCCTCACACAATTCTGAACCTATTATTTCATCAATTCTCTATTCAATCTTTCTTAACCTCTTCCTTGAGAAACCTTTCATTATATAAGAGAAGGAAATATGGTTAAAGGGATGAGGATGATCGCCCGCAGGGGTGTAGACCGATTGGCAAGTGCCGTGTAAATGGAAGGAACTATGTAAAATGAGGTCTCAAGGTCGATTCTCACCCCGATTTACTCGGAGGGCGTGCTTGCGGGCTGTGCGTTTCTCCCTAGGGTTTATAA
>SNQJ01S0164114.1:0-21248 GCA_010110895.2 Picea sitchensis | reverse complement strand
TCCTCGCATCACCGTCCTTGAAGAATTTGTGGATCTGTTGAGGCATGCAGTTGTGTTTGTTGATTGAGGTAAACAACCACAACATCTCTCTTCGGTTCCTACCACACCTTCCCAAGCTCCTCCTAGGATATAATATAATAATGAGAGAATAATACTCACCTCTCCTCGGTTAGCTCAACTCCCACTACTCCCTGCTTAGAATTGAAGCATCACCAGTATATCTCCTACCAATCATAATTTTCAGCTAGGCCAGATCAAGATATTTTTTTGGGAAGATCCCTGTAGGGGGCTTCTCCGGGGCTCCTACAACAACAACTGTGAGAGGACATAAAAATGTGAATTAGGAATGATTCAAGGCCAAGGAATAGGGAGAGAGAGACACCTTATTCTTCGAATAGAGAGAAAAAGCGAGAAAAAGCTAGAGACAAGTTTCACATTCCTCGCTTCCATTAGTTCCGCACCTTGTGATAATTTTTTTTAGCACTCAGACTAGAGGGATTCTTCCGCTCTCATTGCTCAACATGAATTCAATTGCTCCATATTATTCATTTGGGCCATCTCCTTGGGAACGGTTCCCTCTAGTTGATTACTTGACAGATCAAGGTATTCCATATTTGGCATATCATCCAATGATTCGAGTATTCTACTAGTAAGCGGGAACCGGAAATGAAAACATAATCAAGGATTGAATTCCCACAAAAATAATTGGGTAATCGACCTCTGAAATTGTTGAACGATAAATACAACGAGTGGAGTTTTGGAAGATTTCGTAACTAGGCGGGGATGTCACCGGATATCTTGTTTTTTAACCAGAACAAGAGTTACAATATGGGAGGATTCGAGAATATGGGTTTACCAGAACAAGAGTTTAAAGATGGAAGGACTCGAGAATATGGGGATATTCCCCGTGAGTTTGTTTTGGTACAGAACCAAATTTGAGACAAAACTAAAAAATCCTGGTTATTTTGGAGTGTTTGAGCTCAAACGATTGTTATTTGCCAACAACTCTACAAGAATTCACATATTTGCTAATGAGGAAGGAATCTTACCCATCAAGGAATTTTTTGATATATGTAGGATCATTAGCTTCTTCAGATCTCCCATGAGTGTATTGTTTTTCAGTGTCAAGACAGAAAACTAAGACAAGTTTCCAATGCTTTCCAGAGATTCCATTCGAATCCAAGTTCAAAGAGGTTAAATTTTGTAGATTTCCAATGGAATTTTGAAGCAACACCATAAGCTGGTGGAGAGGCCTAAATTTGTGTGCATTCCATGAAGACACACCATACGCTGGTAGAGAGGCCTGTGGAGGATTAGCAAAAGCATACAGTTGTATAGATGCATTTGCATAGATTGATTCATGTTTACATAGAAGGTGTATAGATGCATGTGCATAGATTGATGCATGTTTACATAGATAGTAAACTGAGAGAGGTCACACGTGATGGGTGGCTATTAGAGAATTCCACATTTAAGAAAATTATCCATAGTTGTCTTATTAAACCACCTACCAGTCCACAATTATCTTATTAAAAGAAAATTATCCATAGTTGTCTTATTAAACCACCTACGAGTCCACAATTATCTTATTAAACCACCTATGATTCAAGTAGTATGGTAGCATGCATAATGAAAATGAGTGGCATATCAATTAGTGGTTATGATAAAAATATTAGCCATGTCTCTTAAAATACAATTTTATTATGTTTTTACTTGAATCGTGGTATTTTAACAGAAAACATTTAATACTATTAAATATCATTCAAGTCCAAATCTCTGAATGTCGCCTAGAACAAAGTTTTAAAGTCCAAATCTCTCCTGTTAACCTAGAACAATTTTTTTTTTTTAGAATTCAAAGTTTCTTCAACTTAGATTGTACATATTGTGCATACTTTAATACCATAAAGTCCAAATTTTTCGTGAGTACTTGTGATCTGAAATGGATCCAGAATGAACAATCGATAAGACTTAGTACCTACAAAACAAATCGATAAGACTTAGTACCTACAAAACAAATTGACAATCAAAATGTATTATGTAAGCCATGTAAAAAATGCAAATTTAAATGGAATAAGCCAAATAATGATGTAACTAAAAAGTTAAAGAAAAATAATTAAAATAACAAGGAGAGAATGCTACGGACTAGGAAGTGAAGAGCCATGGTTGTTGGTTTTCCCTTACCCTTTATCTCTCCCTATTTATTAACTCTCTCTCATACTCAAAGGGATTTTTGGCCAAGGAGGACAGCATTGTAAAAACTAAGCTCCATTCAACTGATTTTTCCAATTGGGTTCCAGGGTTATAATCTTGTCTCATTGAGTTAGTTCCTTTGTGTATTGAATATGGTTAAATTAGCCATTAAGTTTTATTATATCTTGTTGGTTATAATTTGAATGGCTTATCTTAATCTTAATGACGGGATGTATAGAAACTTGTTGTATATTGTTTTCATTATTGAGTGTGTGATTACATTGGTAATGGTGAATACACTTTCAGCCAGTAATACTCATGTTTGGATGCATTGAGAGTTACAACAATAGCTCCCTTTTGGGCATGATAAGAAATTTCCCCTTGCTCCTCGACATCCCAAAGCTTGTATCCTTCCATCCCACACTCAACCATGATTTTACCCATGCCTCTGGGAATCCATGAGATTGTTAGGGATGTTCTCTTATTACTAATGAGACCATAATCCATTGCACCCTCCAGTAACCTTGTCTAATTTTTTTGTTGGTGTCCAAATATTTTGAAAACTCTAGAACAAGGAGAGCACACCCACTTGTTTTTTCTTTCTATCAAAACATAGTGCATGAAACTTCGATTGAGGACTCATATAGATGATTTTAGGGGCCAAATTTCACAATGGGATAATTTTCCATGATTTTTCTTAAAAAATATTCGCCAATTTCCATATTTTCTAAAAATGATTAGCCCAAATTTCAAAGAATAAAATTATTTTATTTTAAAAATCCCCAAAAATTTATAGAAGCTATACAAAATCCTTGGAAATTTAAATCTTTTTACAAAACTATATCCAAACATTTTAGATTTTGCATATTAAGGACTAGTAAGATTAGCTCAGTTTTTTACATTTTAATACAAATTTCCATCTTTAAAATTATCCCTATTGAGGAGAGAAACCCTACGCTCTTGTTTTCTTGCTTGCCACAACTTTCATATGATCCCTATCTGAGAAGAGACTCAGACTATTTCTCTCTTTTGTTCTAATAATTTTGTTTGTTGTCTAAATGATGAGAGTGAAGTATGGCTAGAGGATATTCCACAAGCTCATTCGCCACATGCCCATTCTCCACAGCCCATCATTTCCCATGACCTGTTGACCCATGCTCCCACGATTTTACCATACAAATGGGCACACCATTCATTACTGATCTCTATTAGAAGGTTGTTGGGTAAAGGAATGATTAGTTGATGGAAAGAAAACAAAACAAGCTACAATTGTTAGATATTACGGGGTCATTGTGTTTTAATTAAGAGAAAGAGAAGACCTGGAAACTCTCTATTGAGTGAAAATTAAAACTATATATGATTCTACAACTACGATACTGCATATTGGTGTGGGTGCATATTGGTGTGGGTTTGGAGAGATCACACACAATCTAACTTGTTGGTAGAAACCCTAACGCTAATTTCCTCATTCACTCACCACATGTGGTGTGGCATTGAACTCCCACCTTCAGTGTTGGAGCATTCCCTCTCTTGCCACACCTCTCACTGATAGGTGTGAGGCAAAGAGAATACTACTGATAGAGGAAGAGAAACGATTATATTGAGAATGTATGAAGAAGTACAAAACAGAACTCTGTTACAATGTAGGATGGTTGAGCTATATATGCTCAAACAGACGAAAATAGAAAGTACAATGGTGTCAGTACGGTGGCGATTAATGCAGTCAGGGCTGACAGGGTACAATATATTTAACCTCCCTCTTAGGGGCTCGCCAGTTACAATCGGTGACTCACTATGCCTAAGTGGTGTCTCACGGAAGTCCAAGCCGACTTTCCCTAGTGGCTTGGTGAAAATATCGACAAGTTGATCTCGAGAACCACAAAATTGCGGTCGCGATGTCACCATTATTGACTAACTTCAGCGTATGAAATGAACCAGAGTGTCAATGTGTTTACTTTCTTGTGGAACACATGGTTCTTGGATAATGCAATTTACGATGTGTTGTCACAGAAGATGGGAGTTGGATCCTTCTCTGTTTTTTGACATGTCTTTCAATAATCTTGAGCCATACAGCTTGACAAAGGTATGACTACATACTCTGCTTATCTGCCCGAGAGATATGGACTGGTTAGGCGCTTCTTGATGCCCCATGTGAAATCGGTCGTGCCCACTTGAAAAAACATATCGTGTGCTTTCTGTCATCTAAGAACACGCAAAGTCCTGTCTGTGTAACGGAGAGTTGATTACTATCAGTTGGAGGTGTACCATAAGCCAAAATTTAGATTTCTTGCAACATATCTCAAAATTATTTTTGCCATTCTCCAATGAGAATCTTTTTGTGATTCCATGAATGGAAACAAGAAACTCGTTACATACATGATGTGGGGGCCCTGGATTGTTGTAAGATACAACAAGTTGCATACTAAAATTTTGTATAAAGTAGAATCCATTGTGGGACCTTCATCATTCTTACTTAATTTTGTTACTGGAATTTATGGGTGACAGCTGGATTGCATTAACCATGCGAGGAAACCGTTTGAGGGATGTCTGCTTTGCATACTTTTTGGCGTGGGACAAATATTTCACTTTGGTGGAATTGATGAACCTCAATTCCTAAAAAATATTTCATTATGCCAAGATACACGTCATCTCAAACTCGGTGCATGGCATGTTTGAAATCTATTGAGCTCTAGATTTAGTGTTGAAATCATGTCATAAACATATAAACATACAATTAGTATTTTCTAGTGTTGATTTGTTTTGGTGTAAAGAGTTGGTTCATTTTGGTTTTTGCTGAAACCACTTTTGATCGGATAGGTGTCAATTACGTTGTACCAAGATCTTGGGCTTGCTTTAAGACAGCCACAAGTCTTTCTTTAACTGATATACTTTGGTTGGGTGTTCTTGGACTTCAAATCGGTGGTTGATGTTATAAACTTCTTCTTCTAAAAATCCATTTAGAAATCCTGACTTGACATCCATCTTGTAAACTTTCCATTTATGTTGTCTTTGCTATAATGGCAGAGTTCTTACGGTGTCTAATCTTGCTATTGGAGTAAAATTTTCACCATAATTAGTACCAGTTTGTTGTGAGAATCCTTTGGCCAACAAGTCTTACCTTATTGCTTTTCAATCGCCCTTTTTCATTTAGTTTGGTTTGTAAACCATGACACTAATGTTGTTCTTGTGTCTTGGCAAATCAACAAGATCCCATGTCTTGTTCTTATCGATGGAGTCAATTTCTTGGTTCATTGCTTAGACCTTGATGTGAAATCCTTGAGCGCTCAAAGCATGTAGTTTACGACATGACATTAAAACAAAAAGATTATGTTGCTCAAAGTCATCCAAGCGTTGATGGATTTCTCTCAAACTCTGAGTTCTCTGATTCTGTGGTTAAGAGGGGTGATTCTGCTGCTAGAAGTTGAGTTATCCTATGAGTTATCGTTTGTCCCTTGACTTGCATTCTTGGAAGAATGGGTTGAGGTACTAACGTTACAATTTCTGTGTTTCGAATTCGTACGTGAGGATTTTTATTTGTCCACTTGCGGTTTCTGAATCGTAAATTGGTTTTCCAAAATTGTACATCTCTGGCGAGAATTAATTTCTTGGTGATGGGATTGTAAAGCATATAAGCTTTAGATGTTTCAACATTATCCGGTGAAAATGCATTTTTCACTTACGTCATCAAGCTTCTTCCTTAATTAGGAAGGGATGTGATCATATGCTAATGCATCCAAATGTCCTTAGATGAGCTACATTGAAGTTGTTCCTCCAAACTTCTTGAGACTTTCATCTATGGAAGCTGGTGGTTGGTGATCTGTTCAAAATATAAACTGATCATGCTACTGCTTCATCCCAAAGAGTATTTGACAAGTGTTTTCTTTAAGTGTTCTTGCCATATTCATGATGGTTTGATTTTTTTAAAAGCCACTCCATTCCGTTGTGGAGTATACCTTGTTGTTGCTGCATGATGATGCCTTGGTTCGGTGGTCATAAATTCTCTGGAGTTTTATTCTCCTCCTCCATCTGACATGAGAGATTTTATATATTTTCCACTTTTTTTTTCAGCTTCAACCTTGAATTCTTTGAATTTGTAAATGTTTGGAGACTTGTGTGTGAGAAAATATATCAATTTTCTGCTGAAATCATCAATAAGCGTTAAAAGTAAAACTACCACCTATTGACTACGTTTGCATTGGTCCACATAGGTCGGTGTGGACAAGTTCAAGATGTTGTTTGGCTTGATTGGAGGCGTAGGCGGGTTCTCTTATTGTTTCAAGTATGCAAGACTCACATGGGGGATTTGCTCTTTAAAATAGGTAGACCTTTGACCATGGAGTTTTTTGAAGTGAACTTGGGCCTGCGAGAATGGTAGATGTCCAAATCTATTATGACAAACCATTGTTTCATTCATGTTTGATGCATTCTATGCATAAGGTTGACTCATATTTACAGTTCTGAGGGTAAGGAGAAACATCATATTTGGGGAGTCATATTGATTTCATAAATCAATTTTCTACTGGGTTTTATTTCATAGATTTTGCAAGATACTCCCTCAAAAAGTACTTTATATCCTTTTCAATGAGTTGTCCTACACTTAACAAGTTATGTTTTAAGTTTGGAACATGATAGACATTAGATATGTCTTTCTTACATTTTTGTTTGGTAAGAATAGGAGCAGTTCCTCTTCCTTGAACTTTATTCAATGGTCATTTCTAAATTGTATCAGGATGAAATTGAAAGTCAATCTTTGAAATCAAATATCTAATTTTTGTCATGTGATTATTGCAACCAATGTCCAACAACCGAGGAGATCTTTAGGTTGATGTTAGGTTTTGGCATGAGAGAAACGCCTCACGAGTTTTCTCAGGTGTGATTTGACACATGTGCTACGCACAGTGATCTTCCTGCTTCTTCCTGCATTTATATTCATAGTGCCCATAATTTTTTGCAATAAAACATTGAATGTTAGTTTGTCATTCAACCTTCTCCCTTTGCCTCTTTGAGGCTGGAAATTCCGATGGTGATTTTGTTGTTGATTTGTGACTGGAGTTCAGGTGGGATATTTTTGTCTATTTCCTCCGGTATGGGGGTTACCCTAGTTGTTCCCTCTTCCTCTACTTCTTCCTCACGCCTTTTCCTCTTGAATGAGAATTGAGATTGGAAGGCGTTTGAGATTGACTCATCTATGATATGTAGTTAGCATCTCGTAATGTGTCCAGAGAACCAATTAGTTCATTGTTGAAAATCTTGACAAATCCTTGGATTCAAGGATGGGCATTTACAGCTCGACAAATTTCCTAGGTAAACTTAGGAGATATACTCAACAATTCATTGATGGAATTGATGGTTTCACCAATGATTACGTCAGTTCCACGATTCCTGACTCACGGTCATGAGGCCCGATCTAGGTTGGATACGTCATCGAGAGTCGAATTGGATCCTGGTGCAGTTTAAGCTGTTTTTACCACAATCATTTCCTTGGTAGGACGTTTGAGGATGTCCCAAACTGTTTGGAAGTACCAGTGCCTGTGATTTTGAGAAAATCGAATCATCCACAATTTTGAATCAATTTGGCTGTTTTCTTTGGTCCCTCGGTTGCTTGAAGTGATTCATGGGCATTGTCATAAATTGAGGGGCTGCTGGATGCGGTTCCACATATCCAAGATCCACTTTGGTTCCCTAGCACTTTTGTTCTTGCAAGAATGACCTCATTTGAAGAAACCAAAACTCGTAATTCTTTCCAATAAGAATCGAACCACGAGTGGAATTTCTGAATTGCTAGTCAGCCATTTAAAAATGTTGAAAAATAGAGGAAAAAATTACCTCCAATCTCATAGATTGTTGATTCGCCAATGGCCTCTGGGAGCTTATCGGGCTTTAGAAGGCCCTTCGTCTCCTTACAATGTGACCACGCTTTAATGTTAGTACGGGTTTTCCCGTTTCTTTTGCTTACAAATCGCCGGAATGCGGAAAATCACCTTTGGACTTTTCAGCGGTCAGTCGTAACGTGATGCGATGGTCTAGATACGTCGGGGATATCACGAATCATGATTTTGCGAGTTCTGATGTCGAGGTTTTTTGACTCCTCGATTCCTTGATCTCTGATTTTTCGATGGTGTTTTCCTTTCAGGACTTTCCCAATTGCTTTGATCTTTGCCACGCGACCAGTAGGATGGTGGTCGTTATTGCTTTCCTGTGATTTCTTGATTTAAGCGTCTTGCGACCTCTTGGTCTCGAATCTCGAAATCTTGATGACCTTTTCTTGGCCGGGACTTTCTGAATCGCTTTGATCACCTTCCGCGTGTGTCCCTATGAGGATGGGCGGTCTGATTTCTCCTTGGGATGTCAGCGATTTGGGGAAATGGGACTTCCTGCCGTCTCACCGGATCATGATCGCCTAATCAAAGCCGATTAAAATTAAACATCGGGACTTTTCACAGCTTCTATCTACGCCCGCAGCGTCCACGAGCGGATGAGCAGCTAGATTTCGCGTCGAGGGGATTTCGATGGAAAGAAACCCGATCCGCTTGTTCCGAGGTTTAGCGATTTTTCGAATCCAGATGTCTGGAGTAGCACTTTCCTCTTGAGGGACTTTTAGAGTGCATGGAATTGCGCCATAGCGTCCTTGAAAGATGGGCCGGTCTGATTGACCTCGGGGATATCGGTTAAAAGCGATGCTCCAAATTCTGTCAACTGAACTCGAGATCGCGTCACGGTGACGATACCCTAAGTGTATACATGTTAGGAGAATGGGCCGGTGAGATCGTCGAGATTTCGCGTGTCGCGATTTCGTGAGTCGCGATGTCAAATTTCTTTGACAACAGTACCGAATTTTGAAATCGCGATGGGCGCTGCTTGATGTTATGCGATAATGGGATAAGCGGACGGTATTATTGCTATATACGGCGATATCGATTTTTGAGGATTCGCGAGGTCAGTTGCAATGGTCTTTAAGCCGAACTCAGAAATGTCAATACTTGACAATGCGTTGATCTGCGCCACTGTCCTCACGAAATGGGCGGTACGTGATGATTTGAGTTAGCGATTACCGTGTCGGATTTTGGAGAGCAAATTCTTTTCGCTCGTCCAACTCCGTTCGATTTTCGCGATGGGATAGGATCTCACCCGCGTGTCTTGATGGACGGTCAAGATGGCGTCGGGATTTCGCGACTTTACAATTCGAAATCACTCCTGTGCATTCAAGAGGGTTAAACACGAAGTTACCTTCTATTCGATCAATGGTTGTGGAACGTGTTCCAGAATCGGCGGTGAATTCTTTCGCTGCTTTTAAGCTCTCCTTCTTCCCATGCAATGCTGGTTTCCATACCGGATGCGTTCGCAAGATGAATCTTGCAGACTTAATGGATGTTATTTGCGTGTTTGACGCGATCTTCCCGAATTTAACGGAATTTTCTCTTGCGGAGAAAAGATCCGTGAATATTTCAAAGATTTGAAAGAATTTCCGCAATTGCCGTTACGATACTTCAATTTTTAACAAATGTGAGGGAATTTTTCGAGTTCTTTAAAATTTCTAGCCTCCTCCGGCTTTTCTTCACCAATCTTTGACGATTCTTGAAAGATTACAAGAATCTTTAGGGTTTCTTCTTCTGCGTTCTCTTTGTCCGGGATCTTTCAAGCGTTGTACGCTACGCGCTTCCTCCGCTAGCTTCTCGCGGCGATCTTTAAAGAGTATTATGGGCGACTCTCCAAACCTTGTGAAGCGTATTGCGTGCTCTCAAGATGCGTGTAAGATCTTCTCTGTGAGGATTGTGTTGCTCTCAGAACTGTGTGAAGAGGCTTACTTTATATCTCGACCTGTGATTATAGAGGCAAAGAGAAATTTAGAGAGAAGAGAATAGAACAATATATTGAGAATGTATGAAGAAGTACCGGAACTTAGAATTTCTTGTTACAATGTAGGATGGTTGGAGCTATATATGCTCAAGCAAGACAAAAATAAGAATTACCACAATTGTCCGATTACGAAAAGAAACGTTAATGCGGTTAGGCTGATGAGGGTACACTATATTTAAGCGATGTGGTGTGGCATTGAACTCCCACCTTCAGTGTTGGAGAATTCCCTCTCTTGCCACACCTCTCACGACTATTTTGGGACGTTAAAACTTGTCAATTAATACCCACTATCGACATGAGATATTTCATTGATTATGTTCCAGTCATTCGTTTTGGTTTGGCATCAAATACATTACAAAAAAATATGTTTGCGTTGGGCATAGATATGTTACAAAAAGATATTTGTTAATTAAAGTTTGTAATCCAAGATCATCATCGAAAACTATTGGAACAAGAAAAACCTCTTCCATTTACTTCTTTGTTTTCCACCCTCATGAGATTAGAGAGCCAAGTACCAGTCCTAGGAGGTGTTCTATCTTATGTGGTGATTTGATTGCACCAACTACCACATGTATGGAGGAAAAATTGGGATGAGGCCATGCGATAGGTCACTTTATGCATTGGATTATTAACCTAGTGACTAGTTGATTGATGATTGGAATATCAAGAGTTGCCTTCCCTCTGCTGGTGTTGCAATCCACTTAATAAATATCATAAACTAACCTATTTATGAACACCATTTGATATGTATTCTCATAGTGTTCTTATAAGCAAAATTCCGATTATGATCAAGAGAAAGGCCGATTACCATATGGAACAACTACATAGTTGAGGTACTCGATTGTTTCTTGGAAGATATTTTACTTGTCAACATTCCATTTCCAGCTATTGATGAGTGTAGGGCAGAAGACTGAGCCTCCAGGCGATAGAGAACCATATTCACATCTTAGAGACATAATTGAGATAGAGTTTAGAAATTAAATTTCCACATAGGTATCTGTGTTGGTGAAGTGAGTGGGATATGAGCTCGTTGATTATAGATCATATGGTATCAGATAAATTGCATCCTTGATAGAGACCCTACCTCCAAAGCTGTGAACAAATATTGCAAACCGCAACATGGGAAAAGCAAGAAGAGATAAGTTGGAATATTTACAAGCTAGCAATGTCGAGATTTGAGAAGAGAATGAGAGGTTGAAGGCCTAGGTTAATATGTTTAACTAGAGGATGGCATAGTTGGAGAAGCATATGGAGACTTCTACAAAATTGTTTCCATTTATAAAGAAGAAATTTAAAAAAGGAAAAGACTCCCTCATAACGGTCAGAACATATTGGGACAACCATTGTGTACCTTGGTGAGAAGGTCATCCATATGGATAATTGGAAAGAAGATAGAGTTCGGATAGATGATGGAGTGGTTGCAACAAGAAGTGGTAGAGAAGGAGAAGAACTTGGAAGGGATTCAACCAAATGTCCAAAAGCATAGAGGAGCAAGGAAAAATTTCATTTCATTCTAGATTCTAGCACCATGGTGAGTCTACCTTGGTATGTTCATCTTTCATAGACACCTATCAAGAGCATCTTGGTGAATCATACCAAAGGATTTGGCTCTAAAATTCTAAAGAAAATTTGCTATGATGGACAAGGGTTAGGAAAGATAAGACAAGGCATATTGATCCCCATGAGTCATATGGAGGCCAAGCAGGAGCTGGGATTTTATGGAATAAAAAAAAAAAATTGAAATGCCATCACCATGAAAACCATTATTTTAAAGGAAAAATACATGATGGATTTGGATTTCTCATCAAGAGAGGGGTAGAAATTGATTGAAGGTGTCATCCGAACTAGCACCTCAAATGTGGTGTGAAGAGACAATGAGGTTGATTTCGATACACGTGCACTTAGAGACAACAATAAGACAATCTATGAATGAAAGAAAATGGACAATACTCATGGAAAGAAGAAGAAGAAGACTAGGAGGTCTAAGTCAAACAAGAAATTTATTATGTGTCACTGCTGCAAGAACAAAGTCCATACCATAGACATTGTCGGTATGAAAATACATTCTCACATTACAAAAATAAAGGCCATTATGAGGGAGCCTATTAGAAGAAGCAAGACAGGCTCCGCAGGGATGATTGTTTTCAGAACTTGAATGGAGAAAGGATTCTATAATCCAATAGCATACACATAGGCACGTTGAAAGCATGACTATGTCAAGAATTCCTTGTAGCAACAACTAAAATGTTTTCTCACTACAGTTTGAGTGGACATTGGGAAATTAAGTGTTGGTGACTTCACCCAAAGCTTCACTCCAGAAACCCCATGGTCAGGAGAAGGGTGTGGAAAGTGAAAGAATGAAGAGATGAAGGAACACGCATCCATTTCAAGTGACATAAGTTGTCCAAGGATATAGCAACACATGAGAGAAGAAAAACAAAATGATAGCAGTTGATGTTGGGAAGCTGACCCTAAACCGAATTATTTTTTGATACTGCATCCGAAGAGCCCCATCGTGGAGTTTTTATGTAGATAAGTGCATGGAGGTCAATGACCATAGAGGATTTATTGAGGACTCCATGATGTGCCTTGCAAGCACCTGTAGGCACCAAATACTTGTTTAGCATGGGAATGCAACCACACTTGATGAGCTTTTGTGTGATGGTAGCATGTTGGAGTTCCTGGCAGATAGACCAGCATTCCACTTATTACTGTTGGTAGCCAATATTGAAGATTATCTCCCCTAAGGCATAGGAGATGGGAATGAGAGTTGGGTATAGAGATCAAATTCAAAGATTTCTCAAAGGTAAGAGTAAGTGAGAAGATTGGGACATTGCAGTAACAAGCGAACCAATACCGCAGCGAGAGCCATAGCTTAGGATCAGAGCCAATAGATGGAGCTACGAGTTAGAGTCAAAGGTATAATTAGAGTTGTATCTAGGATCCAACGTCATAGCCACATTACAAAGAAGAAGACAACACTATCCAAACTTGTTTCCTAGATCTTTTGAAAACAAAAATCCTCCCAATGGGTGCAATCCAAAATGGATCCAGACAGAGGATAAGACTTAGTACTTGCAAAACAGATTGACTATAAAGATGCATTATGTAATCCACCTTAAAAAATGCAAGTTTAAGTGGAATAATCTAAATAACGATGTAACTAAAAATTTGAAGAAATTGATTAGTGAAAATGAGAGAGGACTAAAGAACAAGAAGTGAAGAGTCATCGTTGTTGTCCTTCCCTTACCCCCTAGATCTCCCTATTTCTTCACTCTCTCTCATACTCAAAGGAATTTCTGGCCAAGGAGGAGGAGAGCATTGTAAAAACTTACATACTTGAAGAAGAAGAATATCGAGCTCCATTTCACTGGTTTTCCCAATTGGGACTTGGGTAAAAATCTTGTCTCTTTATTATTATTGAGTATGGTTAAATTAGCCATTATGTTTTATTATAGATTTCTAGTTATAATTTGAATGACTTCTCTTCATCTTAATGTGGGGATGTAGAGAAACTTGTTGCATCTTGTTTTCATTATTGAGTGTGAGTACATTGGTAATGGTGTATACACTTTCAACAAGTAATACTCACCTTTGGATGTATTGACTGTTCCAACAATAACTCCCTAATATGCATGCTAAGAATCCTTTCCTTTCTCCTAAGGGTCCCAAAGCATGTATTCTTGCATCCCACACTCAACCACAATTTTACCCATCCCTTTAGGAGTCCATGAGATTCTTGGGGATGTTCTTTAAATGCAGATGAGACCATAATCCATTGCCTCTTGTGAAAACCTTTTCTACGCTACAATTAAAACAATTCTACTCACCTTAGCTTGAGAGGATATACTTAGTGTTCAATTTTTTGTTGTCATCCAAATATTGTGGAAATCCTAGAACAAGAGAGCCCATCCACATGTTTTTTCTTGCTGTCAAAGCATAGTGGGTGAACCCCAGCTTGAGGGAAGAGACCCCACGTGCTTGTTTTCTTTCTTTCCATGACTTTCATATGATCCCTAGATTAGGAGAGATTCATGCTAGAGGAGAGTCAACAAGCTCATTCTCCACAATCCAACATTTCCCACGACCTGTCTGGTTGACCCACACTCCCACGATTTTACCCTAGCAACGGATACACCATTCATTGCTTATCTCTGTGAGAGGGCTATTGGGTAAAGGAATGATCATTTGATGGAAAAAAAAAAACGCAAGTTAACATTGTTAGACATTATGGATTTCTTTTTTTTAATCAAGAGAAAGAGGAGACGTGGAAACTCTCTATTGAGTTACGATTAAAACTCTATATCATTCTACAGCTACATGAATGCATATTGGTGTGAGTTTGGAGAGATCACAAGAAATCTAACTTGTTGGTAGAAACCTAACCCAAATTTCATCTTTCACTCACTAGACTTGGCGTGGCATTGAGCGCCCACCTTCAGATTTGGAGCATTCCCTCTCTTGTCGCACCTCTCGCGACCATTTTCGGGCGTTAAGCCGTGTCAATAAATAGCCACTATCGACCTGAGAGATTTCATTGATTATGTGTGAGTCATCCATTTGAGTTTGGAATCAGATACGTTACAAAAACATCCATTTGGGTTTGGCATCAAAATATGTTACAAAATCATATGTGTTTGTAAGCCAAGCTCGTCATTGAAAACAATTGCAACAAGCAAAACCTCTTCCAATTAATTTTCTATGTTGGCCACCCTTATGATCTCAGAGAGTGACTTACCATTCCTAGGAAATTTTTTGGCTTATGTGATGATTTAATTGTGCCAACCACCACATGCATGATAGAAACTTGGGATGAGGCCATGTGATAGGTTATTTTATGCATTGGAATATTAACCTAGTGACTAGTTCATCAATGTGTGGAATATAAAGAGTTGGGTGCCCTATGTTGGTGTTGCAAGACACTTAATAGAGACCATAAACCAACCTATTTCTGAATGCCATTTGATATTCAAGGTCACAGTTTTCTTATAATCAAATTTATGGTCATGATCAAGAAAAAACTAGTGCCATACTAAACAATTACATAATTGAGTTATTCCATTTTTTTGAAAGATATTTTACTTGTCAACTCTTAAATAATTAAAAAGAGAATTACGGGGACAAGTGTTTCTCACAACTTAAGAGCCTAGGGGTGAGAAAATGTCAAATGTGGTCCCTAATTGAATTAATTTTATGAGAGATAAAATTAAAGTGACTTTAAGGAAATTTTATGAAGTGGGTGACTAAAGAGACTTTTAGTCACCACCATTGATCTAATCAAATATCCATCATTGGATCATGAGACTCTTCATATTCCCTCAATGAGTTGACTTAGGGATTGACACACCCTTCATTTGGAATTCTTCATGAGCATTTGGAGATTGTTGAGAGAGAGAAGTCGAGCTAAGGAGGAGGGAGAAATTGCTAAAAGTGGCACTATTTTCAAGGAAAGAGTACAAAATGCAAATCGAGACAAAGGTACAACAAGAACAAAACCTTAGAATATGGATTTTGAGTAGTTTGTATAGTATTTAAGTGGCATAGAAATCTAGGAACTTGCACAAATTTCTGGATGTTTTGGGCACAAAAATCGAGGAGGACAACCACAAATTTATGGAATTTATTTTCATAATACATGCATGAATTTTGAGGTAGACCATACAACATTTAATGTTGTGACAACCCTACCTTGTATGGATTTTTGAGCACATAAATCGAGGGCTGATTAGCATGGTTCCTATATGTATGTGGGAGATTTCAAAGTTGATCACGTAATTTTATTTGTTGAAGATGACTCTTGTAAAAAAATTCTCTCTGAGCTATGAATAATGTGGAAATCCTCCCTTTCTCCTCGCTTTTCCCATAGCGGGTTTCCGGGGTCTTGTTTTGATACAAAAATATCGTGACATATTTTGGGGGTGTCATTTATTTCAGTTGCTAGTTTGTATGACTTCATGTTATGTATTATGTGTTTATGAGTTATTTATTTTATACTAACTAATTTGTGGCAAATGCAATCTTGATTGGGCATTAAACTATGTGTCTATGTGAGTCTTGAAATCGGGTTGGGGTTTGATTTGTCTACATGGTATCAGAGCTTGGGCTCTGAGGTTTAGTGGATAGAGTTTGGCACTTGCATAGCACGATTTGTAGGGGTTTTGATTTGAAGAAGAAGGGGAAGAAAGGGTATTTTTCAGTTGGTCAAGGATGACTTCCAGTCTCAGTTTTGAGGATAGATTGGATGGTGTTGCTAATTTCATCTCATGGAAGAAGAGTATTGTGTTGCTTCTGCAAGAATGTGATTTGTGGGACATTGTAGAGAACACACAAAAAAATCATGTGACAATGCCTACAAATGCTACTCTTTTGGTTGCCTAAACTAAAAGGAGCGTAAGGCTAAAATAGTATGGTGGTTACATTAAGGACCATGTGATTACACATGTGACAGGTAAATCCAATGCCTATAAGATGTTGGACTCCTTAACCAAACTTTACCAAAATTCTAATGAAAATCGGAAAATGATATTGAGGGAGAAACTGAAGAGCACTAAAATGACCAAGATTGAAAGTGTTTCCACCTATCTTACAAAGCTAGCTCAGATGAGGGATGAAATTGGTGTTTTTGGGGAGGTTGTTGCTGACAGTGAACTTTTGAGGACTGCTTTGAATGGGGTAAGCAAACAATGGGTTGTCTTTGTTGGGGAATTGTTGGAAGGAAAATTTCCTCAAGTGGGATCATCTTTAGGGATGCTTGATATAGGAGAAAATTAGAGATATGTGAAGGGAGTTCATCAGGTAGTGGAGGAGATGGCACTAAATTTCAGGAAAGAACAAGTCCAAGAAGGGTTCTGAGAGTGGGAACAAGAAGAAAGGTTAAGGGAAGAAGGACCTTGAGAAAATTCAAGTGTTTTGCATGTCATAAGTTTGGGAACTATGATGGATAATGTCCTAATGAAGAAGGAAATAGACCATGCTTGTAGGATGGAGTTTTATAGGTTAGAAGGGTATTCATTTTGGTGTGTATTTTTCTGGTATCTTACGGTATTTGGTACATTGGTAGTGGTTCCTCCCGCCATATGACATGTGTTCATGAGTTTCTCATAGATCTTACAGAGATTTTAGATCTTGAGGTGGTGCTGGAGATGACCGGGTGGTCAAGAAAGTTGGTAGTGGGACAATATCATTTCAGAGAGAGTCTCTACCTCCCATGTTGTTGAGATATGTCTTATATGTTACCAAGTTTGAAGAAATTGATTTGATTTACCATATTTAGAGGATGGGGGATATGAGGTGTTGTTCTTTGATGGGCATGTTCTATTGTAGGATGGTGTCCTTTGGCTGGTGATTGGGATCGACATGAGAAGTTGTACAAGCTCATGTTACATCCAATGAGAGCATTGATACATAATACAAATAACGATGACCTTTGTGAGTTATAGAATAAGAGGATGGCCTATTTGCATCATAGGGATATGAATATATTGAGGGATATTGTTACAAGGGATATGAGACTTCATCATAGAGCACCAAGAGGTGTGCAAAGGGTGTAATCTTGGGAAATGCATGAAGACAAGACTTTATTACAGCACTAACAATAGAGTGAAGGTATTCTTTATTTGTTTGTTTCATATATATATATGGTCCTATGTGTTCTTCATATTTGAGTGGTTTTTAGTATTATGTCACCTTCATTGATAATTTCTCCAAAAGTCTTGGATTTTCTTCATGAACAACAAAGAACAAGTATTCAAGCGGTTCCAGAGTTCAAAGCTCTTGTGGAGAAATAAACAAGGAGAGAAAATCAAAGTGTTGGATCAAGCAGTGGGGATGAGTATACCTCCAATGAGTTCAATGAATTTTGTGCTAGAGAAGGAATTAAGAGAGAATTGATTGTTCTCTACAACCCTGAGGAATGGGGTTGTTGAGAGAAAGAACATGGACATTGTTGGGGTTGTGAGAGCCATGTTAAATGATCAAGGGCTACCACTCTTTATTTGGGTTGAGGGATGCAACACAACAATTTATTTGCAGAACATGAGCCCACACATGATACTGGAGGATAAGACACCGAAGGAGGCCTTCACAGGAAACAATCTTGATGTTTCTCATTTCAGGATCTTTGACAGTTTGGTCTACTGTCATGTACCTTCGGAGAAGAGGACAAAGCTAGAACCCAGGACAAAGATGGGCATCTTTGTTGGGTATAACGATAATTCAAAGGCTTTATGCATATACATCCCCTCTTTGAGGAAGATAGTTGTGTGAAGGGATGTGATATTTGAGGAGAATAGAGCCTTTAGGAAGTCATTGGATGTTAAGGGAAGCAACAGACTCCTCAACTTCAAGTGAGTCCATTGTAGAGTACTATTTCACAGAGTTCAGAAACATCTGCTTCAAGGGATACTAGTCCATAGGTGACATGGTCACAAATTATTGGTCCTCGGGTTACCAGTTCACATGGTACTATTTCTTAGTCCCCTATTTCTCAGACAACCTTGAGATCATCATCAGGTATTAGGATTGAGGAGGAGGAGTTCCCTCCACATAATGATACTTTAGGGAAGAGACATCCTAAATGGCTACAGGACACCTTGAAGGAAGCTCAGGATCTATGGAATCGGGGAATACTATGAGGAGATAAAACCTCTAGAGATATTTTGTAGCTATTTAGTGATGGTGAGCAACATCATTTAGTTTGAGCCTTCCACCTTTGAGGAGGTAGCATGTGAGAAGGTCTGGAAGGGATGCCATGATGGAAGGTACAATTCCATCATGAAGAATGATGTTTGAGAGGTATTTCTGAGACCTAAGAGTCGATTGATGAATTCCATGTGTCTCTACAAAATCAAATTATGTTGTTGATGGCGGGAATTGAAGTTAGGAGCTTGTTTTTGTATCTTGAGGGGGTTCTCATGGGTGGGGAGTTGACTATAGCGAGACCTTAGCTTTGAGACACCTAGATATATCTCAATTAGAAGTGATCTCCATTCTTGTGAGAGATGGTGGAAGATCCATGGAGATGGACGTGAAGACCACATTTCTAAATGGTATCATACATGAGGAAGTGTACATTGAGCAACCAAAGGGATTTTACTAGACCTTCTCATCCTCTATCAAATTCGGGTCCGCCCTAGACAACCCTAATCTGGTTTATTAAATTGTCACTAGGCATGACTGATATTTCCATAAGCTTCACCAACATTTGTACTAATTCGAAGATTCCTAATTGAATTTTGTCCACATGCCTATGTGATTCACTATACCATAAATAACATATAAAACAACAGTTAATAATTAAATAACATATAAAACAATTAAATTGAACAACAAATCATAAAAAATTCAAGGAATTATCTCATGTACATATACATTTAAAAATTAACAAATTACTATGTATGGGTAACGGAAGCTTATATTAATCTTGTTTTTGGTATGAGCTATCTTTCAATTACATTAATTTGTTTTGCAATTTATTTAATCAATTGTTATTAATCTTGTTTTTTTATGAGCTATATTTCAGTTACATTAATTTGTTTTGCAAATTATTTAATCAATTGTTATTAATCTTGTTTTTTATATGAACTATCTTTCAAATACATCAATTTATTTTGCAATTTATTTAATCAAATGTTATCTATTTAGTAGTAATTTGTCTTTCATTTAGTTTTATTAACTTATCAATGTTTTGTGGGTATAAACTATCTCTTAACTAAATCACTTTGTTTTGCAATTTATTTAATCAAATATTATCTATTTAGTAGTTGTTTGTCTTTCAGTTAATTTTATTAACTTAACAATGTTTTGTATTTTATCTTATTAGCAGAACATATGACATATGTATGTTCATATATATATATATATATATATATATATATATATATATATATATATATAATTCAATAATATGTTTATTGCAGAGTCGTACACTCAAATATAATAATTCATTCATATATATATACTATATATATATATATATATATATATATATATATATAATTCAATAATATATGTTTATTGGGAGTCATGGTTACTCAATATATAATAATAGGTAAAGCAGAGATAATTCGCTATCCAGTAACAAGAGGTATTAAATTATTTGATATATATTTATTGACAGTCATGGTTACTTACCATATAATATAATAATAGGTTTAACTCTTTTTTCCATTAAATTATTTGATATATATATTTATTGACAGTCATGGTTACTTACCATAATTTTCCATTAAATTATTTGATATATATATTTATTGACAGTCATGGTTACTTACCATATAATAATAGGTTTAACTCTTTTTTTTTTCCTGTTGTCTTACGTGTCCTAGAAGTAACAAATAAGAGGTATTTGGTTGCAGGTAGATCGTTCCAAACATATTCGTGTAAATGGTGAAGATAACTGCATGTGTACATTTCAGATTCGATGGCTTGCCGGGCCTAATGTGGAACAAAGTGCTCAAGTTCATTGTGAAAACATTTTCCTACTTCGATTTGATCGCATTGCAAGTCACCCGGTTCTCAAGGAAGCAGCAAAATATCTTAAACATAGAAAATGCAGAAACTCTCAAAATATAAATAACGATGCGAATGACAAGATAACAGGCCTTAGTGAGAGTGATGTTAGTTTTGCCTGCAATTCTGTTGTCCCTTCATTGGTTGGTCCTGCTAATAATACTACTGAACTCTCAAAATATAAATAACGATGCGAATGACAAGATAACAGGCCTTAGTGAGAGTGATGTTAGTTTTGCCTGCAATTCTGTTGTCCCTTCATTGGTTGGTCCTGCTAATAATACGACTGTACAAAGAGATATCTCTAGAGATCGTATTGTAATAATTGAAGATGAGAATGGATTTCTTGTATGTAGTATTCAAAAAAGCAAGTGATTGATGATGATCATCAATTATGTGTTTCTTGGTGATCATCATCAATTATGTGTTTTTTTAAGAAATTTATTAAATAAACAGAGCTTGTAAGTTACTTATTTTTGGTTTATTTATAACACAATTCATATTTTTGGTTTAAATATGACACAATCCATGTTTTTGTTTAAATATGACAGAATCCATATTTTTGATTTACTTATTTTATTAAACAAATGGTGTTTGTAAGTGAGTATTTACAATCATCAGATATTACAGAATGTAATTTTTTGGTTTATTGAGATTTATTAAATAAATGGAGTTGGTATGTTTTATTGTTT
>SNQJ01S0164113.1:0-16850 GCA_010110895.2 Picea sitchensis | reverse complement strand
CATTCAACATTAAAAGAATCAATCCTCATCCATGTTTATTCACATATAACATTCAACATTAAAATAATCGATCCTCATCCATGTTTATTCACATAAAAGATACAGGTATATAAATAATAAGAGACAGGTATCTAAGTCCCTGGGTCAATGAAAATATATCTGTAATTTGATTTCGTGCCTTCTAATGCCTTTCCAGGTAAAGGCCTGAAAATATATCTTAGTACAACCACGGTTTCCACACTTGCACTCTGCAATTCTCGTTTAGTATCCAATGCAATTCTCGTTTAGTATCCATAATGGCACTGTCATATATGTCTGTATACTTTCCACAAGTTGGTAATGGACAATGGACAGTCTTCTGCAACGTGTCCAGAGTATAATAATACTCGGGCATCCCCACCTCTAAATACGAGGCAAGCAACCCTACTGGACGCCAGCTTGACCACTTTCTAATATAACAGAAATCTTGGGCACCTTGAAAGCATACTTGGCATGATTACAGATGGTTGCATTCCAGATATCTATAATGGTTTTTTTCCAATTATGTGGGAACAAGAACAGGAATCTTCTCTCAAGTTTTGGATTAAAAATATCAATGTTGTACTCAAACTGTGGCGTTCAGTGGTGAGGTTTATATCAAATTCAATCTTTATGCTGTAGAAGTTTTTATCGACTGATTATCCCATTAACAACAGGAAAAACGTTATGAACCACGTAGAAAACTCTCCCAGCAATCCTATTTTGAGTTTTTAATAAAGTTCTGTAGAAAACTCTCCACGTAGAAAACTCTCCCAGCAATCCTACGTTATGAACCACGTAGAACATCAGAAATGTAGAAATGTCGAGCAGGAGTCTAACATGGCATCAGGAGTAATTTCATGATAGTTTATAGTGTTTCCACTGCTTGACTCAGGATAGGTTTCCCTGTAGTATCAATATCATAAGTGTTAAAGTTTATTGCAACGATGGAAGGAAACCCATTGGAAAAATCAAACTGTTTTTCAAATTCTGTGCATATGAATTTAAACCTTTTGTATAATCATACTGCATTTCCAATGATAAGTACCAGAATCTACAAATCACTATTTTCAACCTTATATATACTGTATTTCCAATGATAAGTACCAGAATATTGAAAGGCTTAATTCATATTATTTTATAGAAAATGGATTCAACAAACATACATGTGGCAGAGATGGGTTAACTTAGTAACTGTACTAAGTCAGGTGACAAGTGTATTTAAATATTAAATCACAAGATATGGCTAACAATGGAGAAGATTCAAATAACAATAATGGCTTCAACAACAGGAGAAACTCAAATCTGGTTGCATAGACCTCAGCGCCAGCAACATCCACATCTGGATTTCACTTGGTGATGGCGTAGATCGCGTAAATAATTCCTGGTAGGTACCCGAATAGAGTCAGCAGCAGACATATCCAGAACTCAACCTGTCACGCAAAACAGTAAAACTCAAGATTATCAGCGACCTGTGATTTAAATTAATGAGATCAATACACTTCTACAGACCCAGATACGTAGAATTAGCACGTAATAGAAGAACAAAAAACTCAAATTCAACAGAAGAATCGGTGTTAGATCGATGAGAAGGTGCTCACACGGCAGCCGAATTTGAGAAAGACTCCCAAAGGAGGCAGAAGTATGGCCAGTATGATCTCTAAGCAGTTTGCGGTTCCCTCCCTCATTATGATTGAAATGATGATGGAAAACTGAGCAGAAACCCAAGACAGGGAGGAAAAGAAAGTGAAGATATGAACTCAATGGAACAAGCAATCAAGATCAAGATCTGTGCCCTCCAATTTATTTACAGAACTAAAGACGAGTTAGGTCTGCCTTCAACCGACCAATAACCAAAATAAGAAACTCAACCAACACTCAACTCGTTTCAATCACCTTTTCTTAACATGCTAAATAATGAATGAATGTGTTGAGAAAATATCTTAACCACTCACTGAAATAGAAATTAATTACACTAAAATAAAAATTAACCAGTGGAATTTTTTTTTCCATATTTAATTAGATTTAACAAATATTCTAAAACTTTCCATATCTAATTAAATTTAACAAATATACTAAAACTTAGAAGAAAGAGTTATTAAGCAAAAGATAAACTCTATTTCACAACTAATTGTTGGAAAAAATCCACATAACAAAGATTATACATTATTATGAATATTTCAAACAAAAAATCCACATAACAAAGATTATACATTATTATGAATATTTCAAACAATGCATGTAACAAAATTGCTCAATCTCATATTTCATATTTCAAGAAAGTGAAATCAATCTCATTCATTAAGGAATCTATGCACATTTATAACACATATTTATAACACATACATGGCCAAAATGTTGTTGAAAGCTTTTATTAATATGTATCAGAGTACGTTACAAAGATGGATATAGGTACAAAGATGGATATAGATCTGTAACAATGGAGAAGAAGAAGAGATGAGAATTACAACCTAATACAATAAATAAAAAAATTAAATCCCTACAAGCCTCATGGTTTTCCTCTCATAATCTCTCTTTCATGTTGGAGTTGGATCGATCTCTCGAATTTTAGGTTCAAACACTCTTCATCTCGCTGTCTATTAATAATGAGCAGGAGCTCATGAGCCTAATGGCTTATTTATATCTCTCATCTTCTGTGAAAACCACTTATTGTTTATTTAAACTACCTAATAGTTTCTTGATACTCCTTCAATTGAAATTCTATATCTTTCTAGTGGAAATTCCTGATATAGTGAAATAGACAATTTTACTATGGTAAGTATAGGTAAAAGTATTTTGATTGAAATATTTTACCCCACCACGCATGTTCATTCTGGATCCTTCCATACGAACTACTTAATATGATATAGTTGTTGGCCTAGGCGCCTTATGCTTCTGCAAAATTGAGGTTTTATGTTGGCTAGAAGAATGGCTAGTCATTTCCTCTCAGCTACAATCACTTCATGATGTAATGCAACATCGATCTAGCCTATGAGTCCTCTATCATTTGTTTCAACCAGATGTTGGCAAGAAAATGCAGTTGTGCCTTAGGATGAATTATGAGGTGTCATGTTGTTGCTATATCTAAACCATTAAGAACATGAAGTAAAACACCTCCCCTTTGTGAAAACCAGTAGAATTTCCAACACATCTGAAGCCAATATGGCCAATAGGGTTTACCCGGGGGGAAAATCCCTTCATGTGGATCACTATCCATCAAAGCAGAGCTTAGAAAGAAGCATCCAATGAGTAGAAGGTGCTTGCATATGGTTGTAACTGGTTATGTGGCCTATTCTTTTAGAATTCCATTGTGTGGTAGGAGATCTTGCTGACATAACCAATAATTTGTTAAATATGACCATAGTACTTGAGATAAGATACTGCAATGCGCAAGACATGGCCAATGATTTTGATACCCGCTAATCATATTTGAGCATGTAATGATTATCAATGATTACCTTTAGATAAGATTTATCGATCATGTCAGATGATACTCTAACCCTTTGACAACCTTCCCACGTAGCAAAATCTATTAGAATATGGCATGATCCCTTTTTAAATGATTTGAGGACATGTGGACCCTCCATATTGGTTGCCACTTCAAAATTGGAGAAATGTGTGAAAATTTAGATGAAGTTATTAATGATGTCATTAAGGTATGCCAACACATGGAAGATAAATATTGGTCCATGTGGTTTCCTATGTGGCACCTCTGTCAAGCTAGATGTTGTATGTTTAGGACATGTGTCTCCCAGTTAGCAATAGTCATCTTGGAGTGATTGCGTAGCACAACATGGCTATGCATTAGATTTTTGTTGTGTATCCAGCCACATCATGTCTAGGTGTGAGCTCGGGTGTTCATGAGTGGTCCATGTCACCATCCAACCAAGTGTTGAATAAACATGCAAAAACATGGTTTCCATGATACCATAGGTGGTATCACATGCCCAAGTGAGTGGTTTCCCCATGGTCACAAGTGATGTGAAGCCAATGAATAACAACCATGTATTATGTCTCCAAGCCACTCTTTGCATGCCCAAGTATCATTAAAAGTTAGGCAAGTTACGGATGTGATATATGTTATATGTCATAGATCTCGGGAGATAATATGTGCTTTGCTCTGAACCATCAATCTCATCCCTTTGATGACGCACATTGAAATATTTAACTTTAGCCCTCGGTCATTGGTGTAAGAACTCATGCTAACATATGACCCATTTAAATGTATTTTAAACCCCTAGTGGCTTAAGTTAACCACCTTTTGCAGACTTAAGCCATGTTTCCTCATTTTAAAGCCTTTTTTCTTTCAAATTGATCATTTTTTTTTTTTGTGAATAAAAAGTGGATCCTTATATTAATTTCATCTTAAGGTTTTCAAAGAAGATCTGCAGCCTATTTTCTTACACCAAAGGGATATCAGTGCATCCACCAGGACCAGATTGACGGTCTAGATTTCCTCGAAATCAATGGTCTAGGTCTTCTCTTGCTTTTTGTGATTTCGCGTTTCACAACTTCGCGGCTTGAGAAGACAACTTCCTTCATGTTGCAGACTCCCGATAGCCGAAACCCCATAATTCCATCGCGTCATTTTCATGGGACCAGATCAACAGTCCAGATCTCTTCTGGTGCCAACGGTCCTAATTTGATCTCGATTATCACAATTTCGCATTTCGCGATTTTGGGGAGTGGCTACCTTCAAGCTTTGGACTCCTGATAGCCTAAATCTCAAAATTTCCTCATATCATATCCATGGGACCAAATTGACGGTCCATATCTGTTTTGGTTCCAACGGTCTTGATCTGATCACACTTATCGCAATTTTGCGACTTTGGGGAGTGGTTGCCTTCAAGCTTTGGACTCCCGATAGCCAAAATCCTGAAATTTCCTCGCATCATATCCATGGGACCATATCGATGGTCCATATCTGTTCTAGTTCCAACGGTCCTGATCTGATCACGATTTTGCGACTTTGGGGAGTAGCTTCCTTCAAGCTTTGGACTCCCGATAGTCGAAATCCAAAAATTTCCTCGCATCATATCCATGAGACCAGATCGACAGTCCAGATATATTCTGGTTCCAACGGTCCTGATTTGATCGTGCTTATCGTGATTTCGCATTTCATGATTTCGTGACTTTGGGGAATAGCTTCCTTCAAGCTTTGGACTCCCAATAGCCGAAATCCCAAAATTTTCTCGTGTCATATCCATGGGACCATATCGACGGTCATGATCGCTTCTAGTACCAATGATCCTAATCTGTTCTTGCTTGTCACGATTCCACAGTTCGCAATTGTGAGACTTTGGGAAACAACATCCTTCGACCTCGCGACTCCTGATTTATAAGGTCCTAAAGTCTTATGTCATCTATTGATCTTTTGCGTTGATGCTTACAGTAGTCCTCTCCCCTGAGCTTCAGATCATTTCTAACTTGGAAGGAATTCTAGGTAGACAAAGGTGGAACCTCATTCAGATTGGGGTCGTCCAGCTGGGCAAGCTCCTCACACTGGAGCCAGAGAGGTGAGCTTTGGGACTGCTTGGGATCTTGGAGATTGATTTGTTGCATCGAGTCTACTCTTGCATTGGCCAGTCAGTCCACAACTTTGTTTTCACTTCGCCTAATGTGTGAGGGGGTTAGAATTAGAGAAGTCCTAAGAAGAGCCTGGAAGTTGTGAAGAGGGCCAAGGAGGCGCCAACTGGGAGTGATTTTTCCTGGATCTCTGCCATTCAGTATTTTTGTTTCCAAGTCTATTATGATTTTGGAGTCTCCTTCAATAATTAGATGGGTTAGGTTTTGATCTAGAGCCATTTGCAAACCTTTGATGAGACCCCAGATTTCTGTTGAATTGTTGGTGTCGTATCCTAGATTTCCTGCAGTTAGGCTTTGAATTTTCCCTAATCTATTTCTTATGACCGCTCCATAGCCTGAGTGTCTTGGATTTCTTTTTGATGCGCCATCAAAATTGACCTTGTGAAATCGTGGTGGGGGGGAACCACTTGGGACTGAGGGATTTTGAAAATAGAGGGGGTTGTTGAGGAAGGGTGGAGTGGGAAAACAAGAAGCTATGGGAGTTGAGGATCGAGAGCTCACCTGGGTCAGTGGGAAAATCTTCCTTGAACCATGAATGTAGCTGGAGAGTTTCCTAGAGATGCAAGAGGATTGTATTCCAGAGGAGGGTAGGAGGAGATGGCTGAGAGTGAAAGATTCTTCTATTCCTCTCTTTCCATATTTTCCATACTATGAATCTTGGTAAGAGTTTCCAGGCTCTGTTCAAGATAGGAATTTTGAAAGCACTGGAGCCCCACTCCCTGATGGTGCTAATGATGTTATTTTGAACTCGATTGGTTCTTCTCATGAGCTGAGTGGCTTGGTTCCAGATGTTCTCACTGAGTAAACAGTTATTTAGGAAGTGCTCCATGGTTTCTGCCTGGAGATGACAGAGATGGAAGATCCTGGGGCCAATGAAACCTCTTCTCTGGAGATTGTCCCATGTTAAAATCGTGTTCTGTAGTAGAAGCCAGAGGAAAGTAGAGATTTTGGGCCAGAGTTTTGATTTCCATATTGTTGTCTAGATGTTGTCTTTCTGAAGGTTATGGAAATTCTCCTGTAGGGTGTAGCCCCCTTGAGAGTGAATATTTCATGAGGTGTGTATCCCCATCTGAGAATGTATGGGTATGTTCTTTTCCCGATTTGCCTTTGGGTTCTTGCTTGTTTCCATCGGTGCAAGTCACAGTTCATTGCCACCTGGAGTTATTGACGAGTTGATTTCCAATTTCACCAGGGAGAGCCGCTGGGGGTTTCTGTCCATAGATCTGCCACTTTGAGAGTGGCAAGATCTTGAATGTGATTTTCATAGGATTATATATTTTCTTCCAATCGAAGGGGTGGCATTTGCTGCCAGGAATCTGTCCAGAATAGGGCACTCTAACCATTGCATACTTCCCAAAAAGCATGTTCCTGTATCAGTGGTCAATTTTTCCAAGCTGCATTCTAGATGTTGGAGCCCTGAATTTTCCCCTCCATTCTTATAAGTTGACTTTGGTGCGTATTTGGGGCATATTTTCATTTCTAGAGTTTTTCCCAAAGCTTTGTTGGAGTTTTGAGCCATCTCCACCAAATGCTTTCTCCCATGATGTTATTCAATTTACCAGGTTCCCGGAGGCCCAGACCACCTGAAGATTTAGGCTTGCAGACTTTGTCCCAGCTGACTTAGGCCCATTTTTTGTTCGGGTTGTGTCCATGCCAAATAAAGTTTATTTGAATATTATTTATTTTCTTTATAACTGATTAGGGGGCAGCCGGGGCTGAGAAGAGGTAAGCTGGGATGGCCTAGAGGACTGACTTTAGGAGAACAATTTTGACTGGAAGGTTGAGGAAATGAAAGGTCCAGTTGCTGAGACGATTGGTGATGGAGAGTAGGAGGGAGTCCCGGGAGATGTTTCTAGTTGCTAATTCAGAGAGAGGGAGTCCCAGGTAGCGAAAGGGAAGAGTGTAGACAGGGGTATTCAAAATTTGAGAAAGGTGACGTTAGATTGGCAAAGGAGTATTGAAAAAGAAGAGTTGTGATTTGGTCAGATTAAAGGTGGTGCTAAAGGCTTCGCTGAAATCTGAGAGGATAGAGCTTAGTTTTATTGCTTCTTGTACAGTGGGGGTATTCATTAGTAGCATGTCATCAAAAAATTGGCTATGGGAGGCTTTTGGTTCTAATCCATGAAGAGGGAGGCCTTGGAGGGAACCATTTTGAATTGAGGTCTTGATATAGCATCCTAGTCCTTCAGCCATTATTACAAAAATAAAAGGGGAAAGAGGGTCTCCTTTCCTTATCCCTATTGAGGGGGAGAAGGGTTGAGATGGAACACCATTGACGAGGATTGAGAAGAAGGTAGAGGATATGAGGTTCATTATCCAGGAGACCCAATCCCTGTCGAAACCGAAAGCCAATAGAAGTGCTTTCATATATTGCCATCTTAATTTATCAAAAGCTTTTGAAAGGTCAAGTTTTAGAAGCATACCTGGAGTGTGGGTGATTTTGAGGGAGTGAATGATTTCATGGACAAGAATGACACTATCCATTATTTTCCTTCCTTCTACGTATCATGATTTCTCCTTGGAGATGATGAAGGGTAGACTAGGCTTGAGTCTTAGAGTTATGACTATTAGGTTATGAAAAAGGTATAAATATCTTCCTTTTTCCCACATTTCATGATATCATCTTGATTGACTTTCCGGTTATTTAGAAGAAAATATAATAGAAAATGAATAATATACCCTTTAGAGTTGTTGTTGGAGATTAGATTGCATAGATCCTAAATACTATTGGAATTGTCTGGCTTTATTGGAGGATTGGTTAAATATTGTCAAATCCAAGATAGCAAGGGGAATCTTGAAGATGCACAAGCTATTGGAGGTTGAAGACTTTATGGCACAAAGCAGTTTTAAAGATAATTGAGTTACTTATTGTAATAGTAAAGCAATCATGAGGATCTCTCGATCCTTACGATAGCTTAATTTACCCAGATTATTGTAACATATAAGGGGTAAATAGATCTTGAAGAAAAGAGAAGAATTGCACTGAAGAATTGAGAATATAGAATTGATGTGCGTTAGTAGTTTTTGTAAAATGTTGTACCAACTATGAAATCAATAGAAGCCTCGAGTAGTTTTACCATTTTTATATACTGAGTTTCAAATAGCATTGCTTTTAAGGACCAAGGGCCCAGTCTAAAGGAGCTATTGTTCAATCTGTAATTGTATCAGTTCAAATTATGTTTTTTGATTCGATTCTCTTTTCTATTAGTTAATGAACACATAAGTGTGTTGATGATTTCATGTCAATTGCAAGAAATAGATATTCCCTGAAGCATTAAATGATTGTTGTTCCAATTCCTATTACTGAGATTTGATGTGTGACGGTTCCTCATAAGTTCACATTTGTTGTTCCTTTCATTTAGTTCACATTTGTTGTTCCTTTTACTTAGGTTACATTTGTCGTTCCTTTTACTTAGTTTACATTTGTTGTTCCTTTCCTCTAGAATATAGTTGTTGTTCCTTTCAATAGAAATACAATTGTTGTCTCTTTTCAGTTAGAATACAGTCTCTGCTCCTTTCCATAGATGGAGTAATTCGCCTTTTTCTTTTCAGCAATTTGATTCATAATGATAGTCATTTCTGCAAGTCTTTATCTAGATTCAATTACTTCTCTTAAAATGAATTCAATAGATTAGCTAGCTCCTTTCCTTTTGCACAGATTTAGATTTCAATCCTTAGAATCTTTAATGAATGTTTGAGGAACTTGATTATTGATAAACTCAAATTTTCTTTCACTACACGATTTTAGCCTCTATGAGCTATCTGCATAGACTTTGCCAATATTCTTTGAGATAAAAGATGAATCCTCGAGTTGATAAATTAATGTTAAACTAAGGTTGTTTTTAGACATCTTTAGAGCCCAACATTTTGGTGTCCTTGTCGGAGAAGAATGTCAAAGGTAGCATAGATTATGCCTCTGGAGGATGAGGTATTGAAGACAGAAGCTAAGAACCTACGCAGGCAATAAGTAAGATGCTTATACCAACGCCTACCTCCAGCTGACACATTAAGAGGTTGCATAGGTGTTTTTTTTTCCTTTTTTATTTTTCTTTTTTGTTGTGTGAAGTGTGTATGAATAAGAAGAAAGATCTTGAAAAACCAAAACCTCCACCAAAAATTACCAAACCCCAGGGCTCGGTGCTCCCTGGAAGAAGCACTTTCATAGACGACATCATCTGAAAAGCAGAATATCAAGCCTCGATTGGACCTAGAAAAGGATCTACCTGAATCCCTCAGGTGGCAGCTTCACCAACTGTAGCCCACACCGAGATTCATAGAAAAATTGAAGGGACTGAGCTAAGCTTTCAGAGCATAGATCTTCCACCCCTCAACCCTTTAGGAGAGGGAAACTCTTGTAATCTGGAGGAAGGAGAAGGAGAAACTAGTGGGATAACTAAGACAAACTCACCACTCGATCCCGAATCTCCTGTGAAAGAAAAAGGCATACCTAAAATCCCAGATAGAGGGAGTGCAATCAAATCCCCTAGAGGATCAGATAACCAATCAATTCAAATAAAATATCCAGATTAAGAAATCCCTAAAGATTTATGGCATATTTTCAATCAAATGGCACAACCAAATCCACAACATCCCCATACTCCCACTTTGGAATATCCCATAGTTGATCCAATCGCCAATGCCCCCATGAAGGCTATTCCCCTACAAAACCTGCCAACCTTTCATGGATTAATCTCAAAAGACCCAGACGCATTCTTATTTGAATTTGATGTGCTATGTAGAGGGTATGATTACACCTCCGAACCCCAAAAATTAAAATTGTTCCCCTCCACTTTGAAAGGAGCATCTCTACGTTGGTTCATGGGATTAGGGGGAGGAACTATAAACTCATGGGATGAGATGAAACAAGCCTTCTTGACAAAATATCAGGATTATTGTAGAACCAGAGACTTAAAAGATTAAATCTTTCAAATGACTTCAAAAGAAAATGAATCATTAGAAGAATATGTAGAGAGATTTCAATATAATTTACAAATATCACCCTATGGCACGCTACCAGGGGAGGTACTTAAGGCAACTCTGATTAAAGGTATGAAAGATGAATGGGTAGAAACGTTGAATTTAATGGGGAAAGGTGATATTTATCAAGAAACTTATGATGGCATTGTCTTATTGTGCATCAGGTGCTCAAGAGGAAGTTCACGGACCAGATCAGGGATCTGTACCACCCTCACCAGAAATAGCATGATTACCAGCGGGGGTGTTACTCGAGCTGAAGTTGGTAATCTCTTAGAAAACTTTAAAACATACATTCTGATCACTCTGACTACACAATTGGATGTGTTGCAGGCCAAACAGAAAAAAATAGAAGCAGAACAAATGTTAGCCATATTTTGCCACAGGTGCAAAAGAAAACATGGTCCAAGGGATTGCCCTTTGGACACGGTCTGGGTTTGCGCTATCTGTGCCAAGGATCATGACACATAACAATGCCCATCGCTTCTTGGACTGAAAGATGTCTTTAGGGAAGCAGAAGAAGAAACAGAACCATTATATCTGATGGCTCAACATTGTCAATGGCAGAATTGGCCTCCAAATACATTGCAGGACCCTTCCTCTTTCTTCTCTGAAAAGTATAACCAGTAGCAAGATTCTGGTAGCACATGGCAGGGTCAGCTGTTTACTAATCAAAACTGGCAACCCCAGCAATATCCACCTGCAAATCCCACTTGGCAAAACTAGCCCGCTGCAATCCCTGCTTGGCAGAATCAACCAACTACAACTTCTACTTGGCCTAAATCACAATATCCCACCTCATCCTGGAAAAACTCCAATAATAACATTTACCCTTCACAGTGGCTCAACATGACTGCCCAAAACCCAAATTGGAATCAGAATTGGCAGCGCCCCGTGGGGATAAACAATCAACCCATGGGGATGGCCCCTCAAACTCAGCCTACGTTACAAGACCCATTTCAATTGTCCCAAAATCCACAATCCCAATTGCACCCTCAACTACCAGCCCAACCGCACCCAAATCCAAATAACAGACCGGCTTAGCTCATCCATATTATGGAAAATGGAGAAGGAGAGATCAGCTCGGTAGGGTGCAGTGAACTACAATTAAGGTTGGGACGAATAATCTCTCCTAAAGAAAATGACGTTTTTCAAGGGCAGGAGAGTGAAAAACAACCAGTGATAACACCTTCGACTGTGGTAATAACAGAAGAAAAAGAGCAGGGGGGGAACACAGTCGAATCACAAGATCCTGATAAGGGTGCAACACCCTCCCTTCTGTTCCCCGAAAGATTGATGATAGAAAAACCGACTGTATATCCCAACTTCGACCTTGTAGGGGAACTCAAGAATTTATATATCAAGATTCCACTCCTGCAATCTATTCAAGACATCCCCATCTATGCAAAAACAATCAAGGAGCTATGTGGGAGAAAACCCGTCAGAAAAATTAAAAATCCATTATCAACAGTCCACATGGTAGGAGCCTTATCTAATCTAATTTTATGTAGAAAAGAACCGGTTAAATATGCAGATCTGGGGAATCCCATAGTAACAGTTCAGATCCATGGATGCTCTTTTCCCAATACACTAGTTGATTTGGGAGCATCCATCAACATCCTGACTATGAAAACTTGCAATACCCTAGGTTTTAACTCCTTCGAACCCACAACAATAATTCTACAGTTGGCAGATCGATCGGTAGTTCGACCAGTTGGCACATTACATGATATAGCCATCTCCGTCGACTCTTGGGAATATTCGGTGGACTTCCTCATCATAAATCCAAGAGGTGGACTTGAAGGGCTCCATTGATACTGGGCAGGCCATGGCTTTCAACAGTAGATGCGTACATAGGATGTCGAATAGGAAATATGACAATCACTAGAGTGGGTATCATGAAGAACCTCATTTTATATCCTCCTGCTAAACCAAGTCCAACTTTCATATATCCGCAATTTCCACCACCGCGATACGCAAAGAGGGATTTACGAGCCCCTCTTATGCAGGAAGAAGCCCTCAAACTTAAAAACCAGCTAGAGGATGATGTAATCAGTGGGTTTATCAATAATTCGGCCACCATTAGCAACCCGACTTGCCAGATACTCCAAGTTGTTCTAGACTGTGAAGCACAGGGGGACCTGCTAGAAGATTTAATGGAACAACAAATTCCAACTACAGTCATTCATAATATCAAACCCGTCGAGATTGCACCCAGGAGGCCTCTAAACATCAATGCCAATTTAGATGAACAACAGCAGCAAAATCTAATTCATGTCCTCTCCAAAAACCAGCAAGCTTTCGCATGGGAATATTCTGATATGAAAGGTATTGATCCACAACTATGTACACACCACATTTATGTTGAAAAATTTGCCCAGCCTATCCGACAACCATAAAGAAGATTAAATCCTCACCTCAGGGATATCGTTAAAGAAAAATTACAAAAACTGTTGGACGTAAATTTTATATATCCCATCTCAGATAGTCGACGGGTTTCCCCATTAGTGATCGTCCCAAAGAAAAATGGGAAATGGAGCATCTGTGTTGACTACATGGAACTTAACAAAGCCACTCAAAAAGACCACTTCCCTTTTCCTTTCATTGACCAAGTCCTGGATACTTTGGCAGGAAAGAAATTATTTTCTTTCCTAGACGGTTTTAGTGGGTACAATCAGATTCAGATCGCCCCATAAGATCAAGATAAAACTACATTCACATGCCCCTGGGGCACTTTTGCATACAGAGTATTACCCTTTGGACTTTGTAATGCTCCAACCACTTTTCAAAGGGCCATTCTGAGCATATTCATCAATCTAATCAGTGAAGGACTTGAAGTCTATATGGATGATTTCACTCCTTATGGCGACGAATTCGATCAAGCACTGAATAACCTGGAGAAAATACTAGAGCGATGCATTGTGACCAGGTTATGTTTAAGCCACGAAAAGTGTCACATGATGATGACAGAAGGTGTGGTACTAGGGAATTATATCTTTGCAGATGGAATTAGGGTAGACCCAACAAAGATAGAGGTAATCCTTAATCTACCTACACCACACACACAAACCGAGGTACGTAGTTTCCTTGGCACTTCAGGATACTATCGTAGGTTTATGGAAAATTTTGCAAGAATCGCTGCACCTTTACATGCTTTGACTAGTAATGTAGAATTCCAATGGTCTAAGAAGTGTGATATGGTAGTTGCAGGACTCAAAAAGTTGATCTCAACAGCACCGGTGTTGAGGGGGCCAAATTGGAAAATACCATTCCACATCTCCACCGATGCATCAGATATTGCCATAGGCGTTGTCCTCGGACAGGAGGAGGAGAAGAAAACTTATGCCATTTATTTTATTAGTAAGAATCTTAATCTAGCTAAACTTAATTATACAGTAACAGAGAAAGAGTTTTTAGCTGTTATACATGCCATCAATAAATTTCGTCATTATATAACAGGCTATCCGGTCATTCTGTATACTGATAATTCTGCTATCAAATATCTGGCTAATAAACCAATTACTAATGGACGGGTCACTCGATGGTTGTTATTATTGTAGGAATTTGATATCACCATCAAAGATTGACTCGAGAGAGAAAATCTTGTCGTGGACTTCATATCCTGCATACCCAAAACAGATGACTCCTTAACAGTCGAAGATCGATTTCCAGATGAGCATTTGTTTGTCGTTACTACAAAGCCACCTTGTTATGCTGACGTGGCAAATTACCTAGCAGTAGGAAGATTACCGGCACATATTTCATCAAAGGAAAGAAAACTGATCGTCCAGCGTAGCGCACGATTCGCTTGGATCAACAGATATCTCTTCCATACAAGAGTTGATCTCCAGATCCACAGATGCGTACGAGATGATGAAATCTATGACATATTAAAAGCTGGACATGATGAGACTTGTGGTGGGCATTTTGCAGACCGCAGGACTGGACACAAAATTCTGCAGATGGGCTATTATTGGCCCTCAATATTCAGAGACGCGAAGAAATATGTCCAAACCTGTGATAGTTGTCAACAGATGGGAAAACCAAGTCAGGTTGATGAAATGCCTTTGAAAGAACAAGTAGTTGCAGAACCATTTGAGAGATGGGAACTAGACTTCGTTGGCCTCTTCAACCCAAAGTCAAATTAGAAGGCTTATATTCTAGTCGCAACGGACTACATGACTAAATGGGTAGAGGCAGAAGCCTTGCCAAATGCAACAGAAGAGGTAGTCATCAAATTTATTTTCAAATTATTCGTACACTATGGACTACCAAGAGAGGTAATTACTGATGGGGGGTCACAATTTACAGCTCATAGAATCACCACCACCCTAGATAATTATCATATCAAACACATAATTACTTCTCTGTATCATCCACAAGCAAATGGGCAAGTGAAAAGCACCAACAAAGTCCTGGAGGCAATCCTGACAAAGATTGTCTCAACAAACAGACAGAATTGGGATTTTGAGCTCCCAAATGCCTTATGGNATGGAAAAGAACCCATCTTCCCAATCGAGTTTGAAATCAAGACTCTAAGGATGGCCCAGGAAATCGGACTGGATCTTACAAAATCACATAAACAACGCCTTCAACAACTCAACGAATTGGATGAAGCACGTATGTCTATTGTAGAGTGCACAAATGTTATTCAGCAACAGAAATTGACCTGGAACGATAATCATATAAGGAAAAAATTATTTTAAAAAGGAGACTGGGCGCTCCTCTATGATTCAAGATTTTAGGATTTTCTGAGAAAATTACAGACATGGTGGCTAGGACCATACAAAATCAGTGAAGTCCATGATAATGGCACAGTTACGTTAAGCACCATCGACGGGTCCGGATCTCCATTTTGGGTCAATGGACACCGGCTACGACTTTATCATCAGTTGCCCTCAAAAGAATCTTTCTACCAGGAGGTAAGTAAGGACCCTATCGTTCAAATTTTGGGTGGCTGGGAAGGTAATCCAGCCACCCCAACTCCATAAATGTTGAAATCTACTGACACTGTACATACTGTATATAATTTTGTTTTCTGTAGATTTTATTTAGTTTTTTTATTATTTTCAACAGTCATTCAAGAATATCAAAACTAGGGAGGATAATAGTGATGAACTCAATTAGAACTATTTTATGTTCCAAACTCCCACTTCATCTCATTACCCATACCTTGTCTTCAGCAGAGAAATGAATGTGTCATGATTCAACAACAGCAATTAGGCAACTATAATGAAATTTATAACATTAACAAACCATCCATTACTTAATTTTGAAATAAACCAAATCATAAATGAATTTAGTTGATGAGGAATCAACCTTGAATTCAAGCAAAATACATTACCAGGTTTCTACAAATTCAGATGGTTTGAATGGAACAATTGTTGTTCCTTTTGCGCACCTGTTGTTCCTTTGAATGGAACAATTGTTGTTCCTTTTGCACGCTTGATGTTTCTTTGAACGAAACAATTGATGTTCCTTTTGCGTGCATGTTGTTCCTTTGAATGGAACAATTGTTGTTCCTTTTGCGCACCTACTGTTCCTTTGAACGGAACAATTGTTGTTCATTTTGCGCACATGTTGTTCCTTTGAACGGAACAATTGTTGTTCCTTTTCCATGCTTGTTGTTCCTTTTGCGCGCCTGCTGTTCCTTTGAACGGAACAATTGTTGTTCTTTTTTGCACACCTATTATTCATTCAGTCGTTCCTTCCTTGCTGATAAAACGCTAAACCTTTCCTTTGGGGTACAACTTTCACCAAAATAATTTTCACCAACATTATTTCTAACGATCTATCATTATTTTGTGGACTATCTCCCATACCTTATCAAATTGATTTTTGGATCACTTCCTTCGAAATATCTTAAACCTTGTTCATAACCTGTAACCACCATAATTCATTTATTTTCCCTTATACATTACACTTAAATGATACCTCACGTTTATAACTAATAAGGAATTTGCAACACACTTTTACTTGGCATCCTTACACTTCTTTACGCCATCCCTTACTCTTAAGGAGTAGATGAGCCTCCCTTCATACACTCAAAATAATAATAATAATATAATAAATCAATAAAATTTCTTTATTTTCCCACAAAGAATAGGGGGTCTCATCACGAGCCAGCCTACCATGATCATAGGATAATAACCTAAGTGACATTCCCACTATGGCTACCACAACAGGGCAATAGCCTTTGACAGTCTCTTTTGTCAAAGGACAAGAGGTCTCGTCATGAGCCAGCTTGTTCACTTAAGTTACACTCTAGTGAG
>SNQJ01S0164110.1:10019-20801 GCA_010110895.2 Picea sitchensis | reverse complement strand
GATCATTATTTTTGTAATAAATACATATTCATATATATATATATATATATATATATATTTACTCTTGGACCTATTCAATCTACTATATCTAATTTATATAATAAATAAATGAAAATCATTATTTTTATAATAAATGCATGTTCATGTTTACTATAATTAATTAACTAATTTAACAACATTCAATCTGCGATATCCCATAGATCATTATTTTTGTAATAAATACATATTCATGTTTGTTATAATTAATTAACTAATTCAACAATATTCATAATATTGTTGAATTAGTTAATTAATTATAACAAACATGAACATGCATTTATTATGAAGATAATGATCTCCATTCATTTATTATATAAATTGGATATATCACATTGAATAGGTCCAAGAGTGAGTATATATATAATGATCTCCATTCATTTATTATATAAATTGGATATATCACATTATATATAGAAGAGTCAAGTTCTGTTTGTTATAATTAATTAATTAATTTAACAACATACATATTATTTTATGAAATATTAAATATTTTTGTAATTAAAAATAATAACAAATTTAATATAAAATTTAACATTAAAAATAATGTATAAATTATACTAAAAAATCACTTAAATGATTGTAAATGGATCATTTACCCTTCAAAATAAAATGTTCATACATATATTCCATTTATTATTAAAAATAATTTAACATTAAAAATAATGTATAAATTATACGTAGAATATTTGAGAGGAAATCACTTAAATCATTGTGAAATGGATCATTTACCCTTCAAAATGTTCATACAAATATTCCATTTGTTATTAATCAATTAACTCTTATGTTTATTTAAATATCTATCTTTTAGTTTCATTTTAGTAATTTCTTTGTGTTTTATTCTATGTTACACTAGTTTTTGAAAAATGGGAAGGTTGCTAAAGTTGGAAGTGACAATATTGAAATAATATATATTAAAAAAATATAAAAAAAATAATTTAGATTACAATGTGTAGAGAAAATGATACATTTTAAATCTTATTTCAATAAAATTGAAGATCAAGGACAATGTTTATTCTACTTCAAAAACTATAATATCCAAATTATTAATTTAATTTGGGCTAATAATTATATGAATATATTTAACACATTACTTAAACAAAATTGAAAATACATATATAAAATTTTAATATATTTTTAAAATTAAACTTAACATATATAAATTTCAAACATCTTTGTAAATTTGAAGCATTATTCTTGTTTTGATTGGAAAAAGCTAAATAGTAATAATCTTGTAATATGAAAATACAATAAAAGTCAATGATATGGTTGGTTGATAACTGGAGCAAATGTTTGCCATGGATAGTGTATTGATTTATTCGACCTTCATGTTTAGTCTCGACTTGAAGGAAAACATACATGCATTAAAATTTTACCATATCCACAACTATAAAGTGAGTATTATTAAGTTTTTTAACTTAACTAATTTTTGAAATAATATTTACTTGTAGTTTGGTCTTTGTTTTATAGTGATATTTTGAATAAATATAATGAAAATATTTGTAATAAATTATGTATTTGTAAGAGTGGAATAAAAATATTTACATTTTAATTTAATATAATTCTAATTTAAAGTTCTCTATTTTGAAAATTTGTTCCCAGGTTCCCATTTTCTTGATGTTGAAGCTCCAAAAAAAGCTCTCAAGTTCCCAAAATAGTTCCCAACCATTTGGGATGTTCCCAAGCTCTAGAAACTTCCAAAATGAGTTTCAGAGATGTTAGAAATGTTGGGAGTGTTCGGGTGCAACTATGTTTTTTTTTTAGTTTTTTTTTAATAAATTGGTTAATTTATTATGATCAATATTATATTGTTTTGGTAAACCCTAGGCCATCAACAATGGAGGCTCAAAGTCAATATTATATTTTTTGATCCACTTATGTGTGTTGGGTCAAGAAACTGTTTTTAATATTGATGCTTGTTCTTAAAAGTCCAAGATAATAGAGTTAATAAATCAAAATTTGTTTTTAAATATAAATACAAATAAAAATTAAAACAAAATATAATTTAAAAGAAAAATTATTATTAAAATGTTAATATAAGTTCTATATTAGAGCTTGAGTGGGTATAATGGTTAAGAACATGTGTTTCCTCTTTGGAGGTTATAGGTTCAAATCTAGAGGGGCATAGGGTATGTATACACGTGAGCAATCAAAATTAAATTTCAATAATTATATCTATTCAACCAATAATATTTATAAAAAATAAAAAATAATATGTCATATGGCGCATTGGCGATAGATCTAATGGTGATTCAAGCTTGGCCCTCGGGTACTGGTACAATGCAACAAGGTTGCATCACCCTGGAATTCATGGCTCCCCAAGTCGTCACTTCCCTCATCATCAAGCAAGTAACTCCTCGTTGTGGCTCTTATCTCTAGACTTTGTTCTTGTTTTTTCATTCTCTCCCGGTTGTTATGCTCTGAGCACTCCGAGCCTCTGTAATTTTCCTTATGTCCACTACTAGCATTTATATCCTCTCCTATATTAATTCTCCCCCCCCAAGAACTGAGCTTCGCCATGCCTTGTGAGAGAGGAAAATCCAAGCGTGGGTCTATAGTCAAGTAGGCAGACATCGATGCATAGGACCTCTCTCTCTCTCTCCCATTCCAGGAAGTAGCTCGGCCCGCTCTCCCCACTCTGATCAAAATTGGGGCAAGGACGCTCAAGCTGAGTTTCACTCATCTAATCGAGAGCTAACATATGGGGGATGCATAGTGGAGGAGAATATTTGTCCTAGTTTGGAGGAGATTCCTGCTAATTTGCAGGAGACCACCAGGGACAAGATGACACAAACATGCATCGGTATCCCTTTGAATTCCCCTAAGCTGGCATAACAGGATGTATGGTAGAAGAGAAATTGCCTCCTCTGATGTCGGATTACTGGAAGAATTCTTCCTACCCCAATGACGAAGACCCAGGGATAACGTGGGGTGAATTATGGAGCAAGGAGGAAACCCATAAGGAGACACAGACAGGAGCGCCAGTTCACCCGACTCTGGGCAGTCATGGCCTACCCATCTCCGGCAGGCTCACGAAGGATCATTTGGTATTGATTTTTGAGATGAGAAGAGACTTGGTTGAGTAGTTGCATAGCCAACACATCCTCAACAAGCGCCTAGATATTTTGTTCAACTCCCTGTCAAGCGAGCCTGTGAAGAGCCATTGCCCGACATGTTGTCAACCATACGCCTTCATAATTCATCAGGATGGACGTCTGGGTTCGCCTCATGTCTAGTTTCTTTAATGTTAATTTGTATGTTCTTAGATACAATTTTTTTTGTTTCAATTAGACTCTAGTTCACTAGCTGGTCCTTGAACAATGTCGACCACCTGTTATGGTTTCCATGCATGTTGAAGAACATGTGGTGAGTCCTGATGTGTTTTCAGACACGTGTCACTTTCTGGTCCTTGAACAATGTCGACCACCTGTTCTGGTTTCCATACATGTGGCAGAACAGGTGGAAATTCTTGATGTATTCTCAGACATGTGTCGCTTCTCTTTTTATTTACAAAAAAAAATAAAAATATTATAATAAATATTAATTATTATAAATAAAATTTATCAAAGCCATTATATATCTACAAAAGAAATACATCTAGAGGTTAGTGGTAACTTCAAAGTAACCACACTTGTGATGAGTAATTTATTATAAATTGTTGGCCCTCAACCAAGTTTTGAGGAAACATTGGTCGGGTTTGACCACTTTTTGGACATCGACATGCTGGTCAAATATGGAGCGCCCAGGCAGAGATGAGATCATGGGATATCACTTGTTTGTGGGATTTGTGGACTCAACACATGGTTCATTACGGTTTTTGTATTGGGGTTTTGGGATGTCGGCCCATGGGTTTACCCATGATTAGGCCTTGTTGTAAGGGATGTAAAAGTATATATAGGAAGGAATGTAATGTAGAGGTAGCAAAGTGTGCTTAGTGCAAGCAAAGTAGTAGTATCTAGTTAAGTGCAAGAGGCAAGTAGTTCTGGGTTGCTTTGTACAACAGACCATGTATGTAAGGCTATGTTCCTCATAGAGGAGTTGGCTTTGTGCCTTGAACTATTTTGGGAAGGTGGATCTGGTGCAGAATGCGCAAATCACCTGTCCAGTGCGAAGCTTGGCTCTGTGGCTTAGTGCACAGGAGTAGATGAATGTAAGAGATTGAAAACTAATAAAGAAGAAGAAGTCGTTGGTCGGCGTAGCCCCACACTGGGGTGAACCACTTATATCATGTGTTGATGGTTTTCTTTGTGTTGTGATATTTATGCTGTAGATCTACATAGTGCATTGATTATTATGAATGATAGATAGATCTATGAATGCTTAGTTCTTTGTCTATATTGAATGTGTTAGATCTAACTTCTGATGCTAAGTGTGATTTATATTTTGTCATTCTTATTGCGTCGATCTATACTTAGGGTTGGATCTGCGATGTGAATAAAGCTAATGAATTAATGTTCGTTGTTCCTAAGTACTCTGCGAAGTGTTATAATCACAAATCTGCGTCCCAGCTTGGTTACAGACACTTGATTCCTGTAACCCCCCGCCTCTACCTCGGGTGAGACGACATCTTCTTTGCAGGTGTTGCCGAAAGGGCCAGTAGCTAGGGTTTTGTTGGTGTGATGTTGAAGTGTTGAACCTTGGGTCTACCCCTGTGCCAACAAATGGTTTCGTTGTCGGAACCTAAAACTATGATTGTTGGGAATTGAAGTAAATAAAAGAGAAGCTATATGCATATATATGTTGTTGTAGTGTGCAGTATCCTACTTGAATTACAAATCTCTATGCTAATAAAGAAACCCAATATGAAGAAAATAGGTAAGATCTTGAAAGAGGTAAACTTTGTGCCTGGATAGAGTAAGATAAGTGGAAATTTTTGTTTCGAAATCATGAATCTAGGTATGTTTGATAGATTTTGTCCTAGCTTGAAAGCTAGGGTACAGTTAGAAGAAATAGTTGATCTGAATAAATTTGATAGAAATAGAGAAAGATATGTTATTCCTATGCATAGACATAACTTTTGGACTAATAAATGGATGCAGGAACCTAGAAAGAATTTTTGCAGATTGTAGGTCTATCACTGTGATCCCAATGCGCAGTACAAGAGAGGTTGGGGAATGCTTAAGAGAAAGAGAGGATTGACATTATGTTATAACTGCAGAAGACTGAGACATCTTGCTAAGGAATGCCTTGGTGCATGTCCTATTTGTCTATGTTGTAAAACTGTTGGTGATGAAGTTGAAGATTGTCCAAGAATGATTGCTAAAGTTGAATAAATGAATATGAATCAAGAGAATAAGAGCATGTTAGAGAATCATAAAGAGAAATAATCAGGGAAAGCTCATACTATGTTAGTATAGTTAAAAGAAGTAATGGATGATCACAAAGATGTCAGTTTATCAGAAATGTTGAAGGAAAAACAACACATAAATACAAGAATAGGAGACTTCGACATAGACTGTGTCTTGGATGAAGAGACACCAATGAATATTATGACAGAAAGCACTTGGGAAATTTTTGGAAAGCCTGTTGTGGTACCTTCACTGGGAAGGATAGGCTTGTTCAGAGGAAAGATGGTAACCCTATGTGGAAGAGTTACTAATGTACCTGCTATCATCCATGGAACATCGACAGAAGAGGAATTTGAAGTTATTAGGTTTGTTGAGAACAACACCCCTTTTCCACTTTTGTTAGGAATGACTTGGATCGAGAAGGATCAGATCAGAAGGAAAGAAGAAGAAGAAGCTACAGAAAAAAAAAATCAAGAACTAAGGGATTTCATAGCTAGGAAAATAGATCGATTAATAGAAGAACGAGAAGTTAATTCGAAGTAGTAGAAGGCAAGAGAATTAGCTATCGAGGTTGAAAGAATGCAAGAAGGTTTGAAGGACCTATCCATGCAAGAGAGAATAGTACCCACCCTAGAGTTAATAAGAAAAGAGGCATTACCTTTGAACCCTTCGAGAGCACATTAGCAGCGCGAAGCTACTACGCTAAGAGAAGATAAGAATAAGAATGGAAAGAGGAATCCAGAGACTCAGATCACAGGAAAGAAGGCAAGGAATCTTATTAAGAAGAAATCCAAGTTGGAAAAGTTACAGAGAATACTTCGCAAGAGGCAGGTTGCAGCCCCTGAACCTCACCGGAACAACAGAACCACACAGAATGGGACTTCATCGTGGTGAAGCTATATGATCGTTGGAGGCACCCTGACCGTTAGAACGACACTTCGAACGACTAGGAAATGAATTTATGGGTGACTAGACCACGTTTGGGATGTTGAGACCACGCCATAATGGACTGATTCATATTGATTGAGGAATTCCTTCCCCTTGGAGGAATCTATTACAACACTTGCTTATTTAACTCGTCGGACGCTATGTTGGGACCACTTTTTGCTACCCGTGATTATCTGAGAAAAGAAACAAAGTGATTGTGTGTGTCGATTTGTGATATAATACATCGCCATCTATTGTTTACACTGCTATCCATTCACCTACCCTGACTTATTTTTTCACAGTGAGAATGTCCGTCGAGTGCATCGAGCTAGAGAATTTCGTTGAAGAAGTTCTGAAGAAGTTTATGGCTGATAAATCTATGTCTGAGGGAGTATAGGCATCATCGACCAGGGGAATGCATGCTTTCCCCTCGAATGGATGACGTTCAAGCCGTACTAACCCTACGACTGAGAAGCGAAGTAAGCATCACGACGATCTGGCTAACGCGAAGCAGATCCCATCGATCTTACCTGATTACATCCCACCTTTAGCTGGCGCGGTTAACCGTGACAACATTCCATGAGACTTCGAGTATACATTGATCACCATGTACATCCCGAAGGAGATACACGTAGAAGGAATCCATTTAGGACAGATCCCAGCATTAAAGAACATCGATTTCAACCTTGGTGACAGAAATAACTATGTGATGCTCGCACCTCATAGATATTTGATGAAGACAACTAGGAAGAAGCCTAGCATCGTCTCCCAACCTTGGATAAAGGAGATCGCGCAGTCCACGATACTCAATGTCATGAAGATTCCTCACTTTGGCCGACATCAGGAGGTTAACGCTTGCGTTAAAATCCTCTTGTCATGCTATCATGGAGGATACCTATGGCTCAACAGGCGCATTACTATGGATCCGACGCTGATCCACCTGATCACAGGATTAAGCATGCAGGGACCCGACCCTCAGCAGTTCTACCCAGGGAAGACCTCGGATCGCTCCCTGGCACAACACATTAAGGAGGGGTATGTCAAAGTTGAGAAGGGAAAGTGAGGCTACAAGGTATCCTCTATCCAGGATGGCGCAGTGCACCTAGCTTGTTAGCTCATAGTTGGAAATCTCGTTAGAAAGAACTGCCCCATGCAGGTCACCGGGTTAATGGTGGACCTTGCAGGGAAATGCGTGGAGGGGATGCAAATGAATTGGGTGAGCTACCTAATCAATGAGCTCAAGAAATATTGTCGTGAAGGACAAGATCAAGGATATGAGTTCCATTTCAGCTAGTTGCATGTGTTGATCGCATTTGTCGCTTGGAAAATGTCGGAAGGAGCTACCTTCCCGAAGATTGAACCTTTGGATCCATTGGTCGCGAAGTTCTCCACTCTATGGTACATGAATGACATTTAAAAGAAGTGGCAGTCGAATGCAGTGTTCCATGCCTACTACCAATAGTTGAAGGTTTCTATTGATTCGTTCCCATGCATGACTCCATGAACATTGCACTAGTACAGACCATTAGATAAGTACTACACAGATCGAAATTTCATTTATATCATTGCGCGCAGGGATGAGAGAAAGGAGAAATTATAGTCGTACTATAAGCTGACCGATGAAGATATGGAGGGGATCACCAAGGAATGGTCAACATAGTTCCTTATACCGGTCAATGATGCAGAACTCTCTGAACCCGACATCATAGGAATCCCCTTGGTCACCCGGGTCGAGCATGTCGGATAGACAAGCGAGAAGAAGAAGAAGAAAAAGGAGGAAGTCTAAGACATAGAGACTAATGAGGAGGACAGTGACTCGGAAGAAATTAGACCTGACTCGCCCACAGGAGGAGGAGAAGATGAAGTAAACCAAGAAGGAGGGGGGGAAGAAGGGGAAAAGCAAGGAGAAGGTGAAGCTACACCGCTGAAGGATCCCCCTACTGAGACAGAAACATCAAAGAAGAGGAAGGGTTCCTCGCAGAAACCCTCGGCAAGAAATAATACCCACACAAGTAAGCCCCAAATAGAGGCTATGCTCATAGAGGATGACATTATTCTAGTCCGTGGAGCAATGGAGGATGCATCTGAGGACCTATTACAGAGATATGGCAAGAAGCAAGAAGATTTGTATGTAAGAGTTGAAAAGGAGTTGAAGGAGATACAACGAGCTATTCAATTTAGTCGCGCAGTACCTACTGCGCCCTCCTCGTCGAAGACTGTAGAGTTGGGGGATGAACCAGCCCAACTTCGAAGATTGGAAAATGCAACAGAGGCTCGGCTCTAGTGAATCCAAGAAGAAAAGGAACAGGATACAAAAACCCTGAAGAAAGAGAAAGAGGAGATCTTGGAGCAACTACGATTTGAGCAGTACTATGTAACCATGTATGAAAATGAGAGAGATGAGTTATGGGCAATGCTTGAGGGAGACAAAGCAAAGATACAGAAGGAAAAGGACCAGCTGCTTGCAGAAAATACTGCAGTCAAGGAAGTGGTGAGCAAAGCACTTCGCATTGTGCCATGCTCGGCACAGGAGAAACATGAGGCAGTTGAGGTCCAAGAGATGAAGCTCGTTGAGGCCATCCAACAGCTTCAAGAAAGGGTAACAGAGTTGGATCTTCAAGCAGTGCCAAGCACACCGCAGGAAGTCTGCGACCAGAGGGAGGAAGTCGCTAAGAGAACAGTGGAAAGGATCATAGTCCTCACCTCATAATACAATCAGCTAAGAGACAAAAGTGTGCATACCTATGAACACCTCATGAAATATCTAGAGCTTAGGAAGTTGGAAGCGCAACTACAGGAGGTGCAGTAGCAGACACTGATATTTCAAGTGCAGATGAAGTCATTCACTGCAGTCAAGAGAATGAAGAGATCACAAGAACAATGCGCGGCCCAACAACAAATTACTACCATCCAGGGAAGATTCATGGAGATCACACAGAGGTTACAACCGGTGCAGGAGGAAGCCTGCACAGTGTTTGAAGAGATCAAAGGAAAAGGATTGCAATTGGACCAAGTGGTTGCAACAATAGAACAATGCTTAGAAGGGCCTATTACAGAGAAATTGATCCAGGAGTTTGTTGAGCAGGAGGCTCAGGCAAAGAAACAAGTCGAGGCAGCTCAAGCTAAGCTTGAGGCCTTTGAAGCAGGGTTGCCCAGATCTGAGTGACTCGAGACAAGTCACAGGTGAGTGTTGGGGGCCTGTTGGCCCTCAACCAAGTTTTGAGGAAACATTGGTTGAGTTTGACCACTTTTTGGANGGCAGAGTTGAGATCGTGGGATCTCACTTGTTTATGGGCTTTGTGGACCCAACACAGGGTTCATTAGGGTTTTGGGATGTCGACCCTTGGTTATACCCATTATTAGGCCTTGTTGTAAGGGATGTAAAAGTATATATAGGAAGGAATGTAATGTAGAGGTAGCAAAGTGTGCTTAGTGCAAACGAAGTACTAGTATCTAGTTAAGTGAAAGAGGCAAGTAGTTATGGGTTTCTTTGTGCAACAAACTGTGTATGTAAGGCTCTATGCCTCATAGAGGAGTTGGCTTTGTTCCTTGACCTAATTTTGGGAAGGTGGATCTGGTGCGTAGTGCACAGATCACATGTCCAGTGCGACGCTTGGCTCTGTGGCTTAGTGCACTAGAGTAGATGATATAAGAGATTGAAGACTAATAAAGAAGAAGAATTCATTGATGGACATAGCCCCACATTGGGGTGAACCACGTATATCATGTGTTGAGTTTTTTCTTTGTGTTTTGATATTTATGTTGTAGATTTGATTAGTGCATTGATTATTATGAATGATAGATAGATCTATGAATGCTTAGTGCTTTGTCTATATTGAATGTGTTATATCTAACTTATGATTCTAGGTGTGATGTATATTTTGTCATTATTACTGCGCCGATGTATACTTAGGGTTGGATCTGCAATGTGAATAAAGCTAATGAATTAATGTGAGTTGTTCCTAAGTACTCTTCGAAGTGTTATAATCACATATTTGTGTCCCAGCTTGGTTACAGATACTTGAGTCATGTAACCTCCCTGCCTCTACCTCAGTGAGACTGCATCTGCTTCGCAGGTGTTGTCGAAAGGGCCAGTAGTTAGGGTTTTGTTGATGCGTTGTTGAAGCCTTGAACCCTGGGTCCACCCCTGTGTCATCATAAGTACACAAATAAAATAATAATATTATATGTAAGTATATTTAAATGTTATTGGTAAATTATAATAAAAAAATTGGATTAAAGGTTATTGATAATTTTAAAGGCATTAAAAATGAAAATGGAAAAGTTTTAATTAATTATATATTTTAATAAATTTATTTAAAAAAATAGAAATTCATATGAAATTGCTTTCAAATAATTTTTCCTATTCCAAAATCTTTTTATTACATAATCTCTGTATTATGTAGTAAACATATTTTTTCCTTTGTATATTTAATATTCAAGTCTTGGATCCCCAATATTTAAAGTTTCAACTTCTTGTTGTCATGAATTGATTTAAAATTTAATTTTTAAAATTTTTCATATGTTAAAT
>SNQJ01S0164109.1:1944-21248 GCA_010110895.2 Picea sitchensis | reverse complement strand
AACTATTACAATTTTTAGGAACCTCTCTGTCCATTGCAGATGATGATTCATTTGCACCTAAAATTCTTACTCGACCGATGTTATATGGAAAGTGGTAGAAACAAAAAGCACCCAAGATATAAGCCCTCCTGCTTCTTATTATTCCCTGCCATGGGACTATAGCATTGAGTTTTCTTTTGATGTGACAATGATGTGACATTAATTTGCCTTTTACCATAAATTTGTGTATGCAATGTAATGTTTAACATAGGAAAACAAATATATATTTTTGGATATGATAAAAAATATTTGTGTTTCTCATTTCTATTGGTTGATAGAATTGAAGTGTTATTGCTCCCTTCATATTCATTATTATTTTTATATTATATTTATTATCTAATATATTATTTATTATTATACTTATATTATATTTATAATATATTTATCATATTTATTATATTTATATTATATTTATGAATATTATAGTTCCATTCAGCTCACTGATCATTATACATTTTGAATAACAAACAACCCTCAATTATTATCTTTTGACAAAAAATATTCATTACTTGTGCATTTAGTTGTATTAAGTTTCATTGTTCAACATGTATTTCCCAACTAACTCAACAGGGACTGTGTTTCCATGCAACCCTTGTTTCTCCTATAGCCATGGTTGTCTTTCACATTAAATGCTAGAATTGAAAGGTTTAACTCTCATATCCTTTTACGAGTAGATCACCCATAGGTTTGGTGAACGACTCCAACAAGAATATGTATTTGATTATAAAAAAAAAACTTGAAATGTAAAGGCCTTGGGATACATCCACATAATTGGAGTTAGAAGGAAACCTCCATTGTTTATGTGTTTAATTCATCGAACATGCAAGCACATGTATCTGATCGATACCAAACCCTAAGCACGTTTTCCACATGGAGATGTGTTCAAATTACTATTTGAATGCTTCTATTTCCAATGCACAGTTATTTTATAATCCTTTTGAAGAAAACTAGTATAATTTCACAGCCCTCACATAGAGGTAATATTGTAAGTTCTACAATCAAATTCTTAGATGTTTGACGATGCATAAAACTATTTTTCATAGAGTAAAATGGAGTGAGGAATTCTATTATTGTTGCCCTGTTGCCCATATTCAATTTGTATTTATTTACTTTTATGACTGAAACAAGAAAATATTATATTAAAAAAAGGTTGCGACTAGGCTAATAACAATATACAAAAATAGTATTCCAGAGTTTCATTAAACAAAATAAGCAACTCTCTGATGCTACATAAGAGAGTTTGCTACATACGATAAAATATACATTCCAAGTTTTCCTACAAGTAGCATGTTTGACAAAAAAACCTAAAAGTTTATGGACACGAAAAAACATAACAACTTAATGAAAGACATGGTAGCTATTAGCTTCATCCTGACCGACATCTGAAAGGGGAGAATTCTGTTTTTCAATGTATTGGTTCCTTTAGTTGGTGGACAATATCATCTTTCCCGAATTCAGCCTATGTAGAGTTAACATATACCTTATTATTTGAAGCAGTGGATAGCGAGTTCTTGCAAGGGTCGAGAACCAAGTTCTGCAACATACTTCGTTCTACTTCTAAGATCTAAATCCTTTGTTTTAGTTGAACCATAAATTCATGATGGTTGCATGTTGAGAGACATAATGGTGCTCATTCTCATGCATTTTGGATGTCACTAAAATAGAGATCTATAAATTTTCAGGCACTAGGTGACTTTTGCACTATGTTTCTCTTAATTGATTAAATTAGATTTGAACTTTATTCAACCACATAAATCAATATTTATTAACATGCAACAATCATACATATAGATTGAAATAAACAACAAAAGCATAAAACACGATAGATGAAATCTATCCTTCAAAATAAGGTTATCATTAAATACTCCAAACTTACAAGGACACCTCAAAAAACAAGGTTTTCTGTCTGTTGATAAAGGAAATTGCAAAACAAATTTGATAATCCCACTGAACTGATGCCTTCATACGAATTTACAGATATGTATGGAACTATCCATACGACTGCACAAAATCACTACCGAACCTCTCTTCTTCAACTTGCAATCACTGTAGATTGATCCTCTCACTGATGCATTGCTTTCTCTCTCCCTCAGCCTCTTTCTTCACCTTCAGACAAAACTGTCTTCGTGAACAATAAATGTGTCTTTACCCTCTACCTTGAATTTCCTTTATACTTTAGCTGAAACCCTAATCTACCAAAACCCTAATCTCTTAGTGAGAACAACAATTGAGATTATTCTAAATCACTAATCCATTAAAAATGCACTTTATTGGACTCAACAACTAATTAAAAGACTTTCACTTTATAAATAAAGTGAAATAGAAAATAGATTTGACTTGGATGACTTCACACACGTTTTACACAAAACCTGCACCGAAGTTTNATAATGGTGCTCATTCTCATGCATTTTGGATGTCACTAAAATAGAGATCTATAAATTTTCAGGCACTAGGTGACTTTTGCACTATGTTTCTCTTAATTGATTAAATTAGATTTGAACTTTATTCAACCACATAAATCAATATTTATTAACATGCAACAATCATACATATAGATTGAAATAAACAACAAAAGCATAAAACACGATAGATGAAATCTATCCTTCAAAATAAGGTTATCATTAAATACTCCAAACTTACAAGGACACCTCAAAAAACAAGGTTTTCTGTCTGTTGATAAAGGAAATTGCAAAACAAATTTGATAATCCCACTGAACTGATGCCTTCATACGAATTTACAGATATGTATGGAACTATCCATACGACTGCACAAAATCACTACCGAACCTCTCTTCTTCAACTTGCAATCACTGTAGATTGATCCTCTCACTGATGCATTGCTTTCTCTCTCCCTCAGCCTCTTTCTTCACCTTCAGACAAAACTGTCTTCGTGAACAATAAATGTGTCTTTACCCTCTACCTTGAATTTCCTTTATACTTTAGCTGAAACCCTAATCTACCAAAACCCTAATCTCTTAGTGAGAACAACAATTGAGATTATTCTAAATCACTAATCCATTAAAAATGCACTTTATTGGACTCAACAACTAATTAAAAGACTTTCACTTTATAAATAAAGTGAAATAGAAAATAGATTTGACTTGGATGACTTCACACACGTTTTACACAAAACCTGCACCGAAGTTTTTGTCCGAGTTACAAACATCAACACTCCCTCTTAGCGAGGAAGGAATTCTGCAACAATCCAAGTTTGTCCATGAATGCTTCAAACCTCCCTTTTGCTAAGGGCTTGGTCATAATATATACAACCTGCTGATCTGTGGGTACATACTGGAGCTTCACTAGTCTTTTTTGAATCTTGTCTCGAATGAAGTGATACCCAATCTCTATGTGCTTGGACTTGTCATGAAATATTGGATTCTTAGAGAGTTTGATACAAATCTAATTATCACAGTAAATGACTGTGGGATCCAACTCCTGATCAAATAATCCTACTAGTAACTTGTGAATCCAGATGGCTTCAAAACTAGTGATACTAACTGCCATATAATCTGCCTTCGTTGAGCTAAGTTCCACTAAATTTTTCTTCCTGTTGAACCAGGATATCATCGTTGATCCTGTTAGCACTGAGAGTCACCCTCAGATTACAAGAGGATAAGCCCAGTACCCATCATAATTTTTGGTGGATGTTGGTTTTATGAGTGGAGGTCAAATGGAAAAAACTCAGTACAAGAATGATTTTAATCAAAAAAACTGGACAAGAAATGGACAGGGAAGTGAGGTCCTCATTAACTTCAGTCAATGATTTGAGTTTAAGCATGAGTAGAAGAAAGACTTGGAGAGAGGAGTGAACAAGACTGCTATGAGCATCCAACTTTCAAACAACTTGGTGAAGAAAAAATCATGCTCAAGAGAACTCTTGAACTTAAGCTTCAGACACTGAAATGTGTCACAGCGGCATAATAATCAAACCTACATTACCATGCAACTACAACAACTCGACTGGATCCTCCATGCCTGAGCCTTTCAGTGTAAGGGGAAATAATATAACAAAGAAGCTAACTAAAAATGGTCACAACAATACTGTAATAAAACCTACATTACAATAGAACCACAACCCTCGACTGGATCCTCCATGCCCAAGTGTTTCAGCATAGTTTAAACAAAGAGATGAAAGAGGCTGACTTCTATTAATGCGAAAGTCTCAAATTTGATACATAACCAGAGAACAGTTCTGGCATCAAAATTACACAGTAGGGAGCTCGACTCAACCATTTGACAACCTTAACAAAATATTGAACTGATCTATTTATACTCAGATTGGTCCAAAACTACCAGGGGTGTGATCTGGCCATTCCATTCAAAGCCTTTCGTCTGCGCCTTCTTCTGTCAGACTGTGTGTGTATCCTCCTGTCAGACGCAAACTCAACTCAACATGGGCCTGCAGGAAAAATCGTCCATCGTGGTACCTCAGGCTGACAATTCTGTCTCCACGACCAGATCCTCCACGCCTTCTATTTATGGAGTGAGTTGAGGTTTCAACCACCACTCCTTTTTCATTAACTGATCTCTCATCGAGATCAGGACGAGGCTCAATGCCTAGGGGGCCACCACGCACTGCTCTTGGATTAGATGCTATATAAGCATGTGATTGCGGGGCCATGAAAGGTGGTTTGGATTCACACCGCTTTTAAGCCCACAATCCACCACCTTTAACCACGTATCTCTTTTACTATACCACAGTTTCGATTGCGGGACCGCTCAATAATTTTAACGCTCGAGCAAGTTGCATCCCCACAATGAAGCGTAGCATTCAATCTGCGATCTGGGAAAGCCCCGCTTAATTTAGCGCCACCTCTAAAGTTTATCTTCCCGCCAATTCTAGGATCCATTAAAACTGCGCATGGAGATGGCACTACTTTTGGCGCTGAACAAGAACACTTCCCAAAGGATGATTTGATGCAGTGGTCTGATGTCACTATGCTGACGTATCATGGAAAGAGAAGCGACACATGTCGGCGCCAGGTGTGATAACTGATGATAGTGCCACATGTCTGAACTGACGACTTCCATGTACTTTGGCACTTCAGATCTCGGGGGTAGTCTACATGTAGAACTGGAGCTCCGAAGTGAACGACAACCATCAATCTGAGGAGGATACGTGGCAGGGATCTTTGGACTCCGAGAGAAATTAATCTGGAGGAAAATGAGAGGAGAAACCCCGAAAGGAAAAAATCCTGAAGTCCTGAAGAAAAATACCACCGTTATATTTGGATGGACACACGACAGCGATTGGTGGACTTCGAGAGAAAACACTTCGGATGAAAGCGAAAGGGGAGAAGATAAAACTCCTGAAGCTCAGATTCCCAAAGTAAATATTGACCATCCGATGGAGAGGGACGCGTGGCACTTGATCCACAAGTCCGAGGCTTCTGCCTGGCGCTAAACTTTGTGCAAATTTATAATTCCAAATGTTCGGGGGCTACTAATCTGAACTGTATACGGTATCTCCGCCGTTGAAACATGAACCTATCTACTTGCCTGCATTTCAACCCGAAATGGATTGCTTTTGAATTCTATGCTTGGACACTTCCTGTGCGGTGTAGGCCACAGACTTGGATGACTTGCTGCCCTTGAAAACTATATGTGATAACAGATCCCAAGCTAAATCAACATCCCAAGGTGCTATTCATGTTTTCTGCACCACCTTTCGAATCTCAATCTACATACCCCCACAACTTTACCTCACCATATCCAAGTTATCTCATCCCACACTCCATTGTGCCTCTAAAGTATCTGAGCACATGTTTTGTTTCTACTCAATGCTCTTACCTCGACTCCACCATGAACTAGATCAAGGTGTTCACCGCAAAACATATATCTGGCCTAGTTTTGACCATATACATCAAGGAACCTATCAATCACTTATACATAGTGGGATCCACCATATCTGAATCTAAATTAGTGACCTTCTTCAAATTAGTTATCATAAGCGTGGTCATGGGTCTGTAATCCTCCATTCAGAATCTCTTCAGGATCTCAACTACATACTTACTTTTCCTAAGGAAAATCTCCCTTGGTCTCTACCAGGTCTCCAACCCCAAGAACTAATGCATCATGCCAATGTCCTTCATCTCGAACTCAACTGCCATATTTTCCTTGCACCTTGCAATGAGCTTCTACGATCCTGTAAAGAATAGGTCATCTACATACAACACCAAAATAAGTAGATCATCCTCAACAAATATGAAATATAAGTTGGGATCTGCTTCACTTTTGGTGAATCCCATACTCTGCTGGTATCCATCGATCCTAGAATACCATGCTCTTGGTGCTTGCTTGAGTCCATACAAGGCCTTTTTCAACTTGCAAACATGGGTTTCCTTCCCATTGATCTCAAATCCCTAAGACTACTCTATGTACACTTATTCCTCAATTATCCCATCGAGGAAATTTGTCTTTACATCATCTTATGTATCCTCCATCCCATAATGGAGAATAAGGATATCACTTCTGTAATGGAAGTCTACCTGATGACTGGAGGAAAAGTCTCCTCATAGTCCACTCCCTCCTTTTGGGAGAACCCTCTCACTACAAACCTCTCTTTGTACTTCTCACTCCTACCATTTGCAACATGCTTGATCTTGTAGAGTCACTTGGAACTCACCATTGACTTCCCCTTCAGTCTTGGCACCAACTCACATACATCATTATTCATGATGGAAGTGTACTCCTCCACCATGGCATCCTGCCATACTTGCTGGTTTGTTGCATCTTGATAACTAGAAGGCTCATAATCTATGATGTTGCTCATCAATGCCATGTAGTTTGGAAACTTCTTTTGGAGGTCTACTCTCTCTGAATGTGCTCATAGGATCTTGAACGTACTCCTGAGAATCCCTTAATGTTTGAGTGAACAATCGAGATATACTGACAGAACAGGAAGGAGCCAATGGCTCCTCCTCCTCACTTGAAGGTTGTTACCCTCAACTAGAAGTCCCTGGTGACCCAAGCTCAACCTTTGGAGATTCCTGCTCCTCATCATCTATCAATGGAATAGGCCCATGAGACTTCTTGGAAGTAAAGTCCTCCTTGAAATTTACATCCATACTTATGATTGTTTTCCTCTTATATGGAATGAAGACCCTTTGAAGTCTCACTATAACCCACAAAAAAACCCTTCCCGCTGGAGGGATCCAACTTGGTCCTCTTCTCTACATGTACATGAATATAAACCAGACAACCAAAAATATGAAAATGACTCACCTTTGGTTTCAAACCAATGAATGCCTCCTCTGATGTCTTGTCCTCCAAGATCTTGTGCAAACACCTATTTTAGATGTAGATTGTTGTGTTGCATGCTTCTGCCCAAAGAAACATCAACAAGTCCTGGTCATGAATCATGGCATTAACAACCCCTATGATGGATCAATTCGTCCACTCTACAACTCTATTATGCTATGGGTTGTACAAAACAATAAAATCCCTCTTGATCCCTGCCTCCTTGCATAAACCCTCGAGCTCCTAGGAGATATACTCGCCCCCATTGTTCGATCTCAAAGCCTTGATCTTCTTCCATTTCTGGTTCTTAGCAAGATTTCAAACTTTTGAAACCTACTAAAGACTTCATCCTTAGTCTTCAGAAAGTAGATCCAAGTTTTGCAAGAGAATTCATCAATGAAGGAAACATAGTACATGCTTCTTGTGATTGATGTTGTTGGCATTGGTCCACAAACATCCGAATGCACTATATCTAGGATCCCCTTAGACCTATGCTCATTGATTGGGAAAGCAGTATTGGCATGCTTTCCAAGCATGTACCCTCTGCATACATCTTGCTTCTCAATACTGAAATTTGGAGGACCTATGACTATCTCCCTCAGAATAGGAAATGCCTTGTGATGCAAGTGACCCATCCTCTTGTGCCACAACTCACACAAGTTCTTTGTGTTATGAACTAGGTCTCAAATAGGTTCACCCTGCAACCTATATAAATTTCCTTCCCTAACCCCAATCACCTGAGTTGTTTTTGGGATAGAATCTTTTGGTGTGATGAGGACTTGTTGGTTCTTGAACTCTAATACAAAGCCCTTATCTTCCATAGCAAAAAATGAAAGAAAATTATTCCTAAGACCCAGAACAAACAACACATCATCAAAGTCTAGAGAGTTACTTGACTAGAGTCAGAAAGGAATGGTACCAACTACTACTACTGGAAACTTGGCATCATCACCAAGATTGACTTGAAATCCCAAGACGTGCTTTGTTAGACTTTAAAATAGTTTATGGGATGATGTCACATGCCTCGATGATCCACTATCTACATACCACGCATTCTTTGGAAATTTGCTGGAAGAGAGGAAAGATACCATCGAGAAATCCTTCTCGAACCTGGAAGAAAAATCGTTCATATAAGTTTCAACTAAGGCTGCTACTTGGTGCTATTGCTTCCCTTTACCCTTCTTCTTCTCCAGACGCTGTAATGCATAATGGTTGTTCTTATGACATATGAAGCACTTGATTTTACTCAAGTCCTTCTTCCTTGGCTGTGAGGTTGGCTCCTCACCCTTTCCCTTATCCTTGTTGGGTCCTTTACCTCTCCCCTTATTCATTTTACCATTTAGGGCATGGTCACTATTACCTCCCTATTTTTTTCCCTTTGACTCCATCCAAGTTTCCTCCTGGATACATGGATCCCAAAATCTTTCCTAGGAGGGAAGGTTTTCTCGAGCACAAACTCCCTGGACAAATGTTTCCCATTTAGGTGAGAACCCATTTAGTGCCTTTTTTACTAGATCTTTGTCTTCAACCTTCTCCCCAACTATTGGAAGTTGGTCATGAATCTATGTGACCTTCATCAGGTAATTGGCGATAGTGTTTTATTTGGTCATCTCAACAGATTTGAGTTTGTTGTGCAATATCATCTTCCTATTGATATTCTCACTCTGGTAAAGTCCAACCAGGGCATCAAACATCTCCTTCATCATTCGCTTATTGGATATGTGAGGGACAAAATGATCCTTTATAGTATCCATGATCAGCCCCTTAGCTTTCATTTCCTTCTTCTTCTGAGCTGCCAAATCCTGCAGATCTGTTGGCATAGAAACTACATCCCTGAATATATCCCAAAGGTCATTCTCTTCTAATAGAAGAGTTACCTTGATTTCCATGATAGAAAATTAGAGGCACCATCCAATCTATTCTTAAACCAAAGGTTAGCTGATACCATTCCTGATATGAAAACAAAATCCCCACTCTTCTGATCTTTTGAATCAGAGTAGCTTTGGTACCATGTAAATTTTCAGGCACTAGGTGATTGCTTCCCTATGTTTCTCTTAATTAGATAAATCATATTTGAACTTTATTCAACCACATAAATCAATATTTCTTAACATGTAGCAATCACACATATAGCTGGAAATAAACAACGGAAGCCTAAAACACAATAGAGGAAATCTGTCCTTCAAAATCAGTTTATCATTAAATACTCCAAACTTACAAGGACATCTCAAAAAATGAGTTTTTTTGCTTTCTTATAAAGGAAACTGCAAAAAAAATCTAAGAAACCTACTGAACTGATGTGTCTATATGATTGTAAAACCTATCTATATAGATGTATGGATCCATATGACTGTGAAAAATAACTACTACACCTATGTTCTTCAACTTGCAATCACTGCAGATTGATCCTCTCAATGCTGCACTACTTTATCTCTTCCTCGACCTCTTTCTTCACCTCCGGACAAAATTATTTTCGTGGACAATAAATGTGTCTTTACCCTCTACCTTGAATTTCCTTTATACTTTATCTGAAATCCTAATCTACCAAAACCCTAATCTCTCGATGAGATCAATGATTGAGATTAGTCTAAATCAATAATGCATTAAAAATGCACTTTAGTAGACTCAAAAACTAATTAAAATACTTTCACTTCATAAATAAATTGAATTAGAAAATAGATTTGATTTGGATGACTTCATGCACATTTGACACAAATCATGTGCGAATGTTTTTGTCTGAGCTACAAACATCAACAAGAGATCCTATTCTCCTTGACATATTCCTCATGTCTTCTCAAGGTTTTCCTAAATACCATAACATCTATGTTTTCCATAGGTGAAATCAAGAAAAAATTCTCTACAATCTGAACTAGGTCGAGGATGTCAAGGCTAGAGTAGGATTCACTAGCCAATAGGATTAGGAAGAAGCCTACAGACACCTTGCATGACCTCTAAAATTTGAAACTTGAATAATAACCCTTAACCAAAATTTTCCCATGAGATGCCCAACAAAAGGAAATCCAAGGGGAGAGCACACAAAGATAGAGAACCAAAGAGATACAAAGTTAAAAATAAAAACCAAACCCCAAAAACACCTTCTTCTGAAATGTTTCCAAGTTGCCAACACCAGAACTAGGATACAAATCATTACATAAATCAGATCGATAACCTTAACCATGCTTCTTTGAATGCCTCTCAAATTTGCAACATAACAACATAATTCCTAGCAGTGATAATTTTAAGGATGGAAATTTATATTAAATTGTAGAAACCTCGACTAATGTTACTAGTCCTTAATATGCAAAATGTAAAATGTTTGGCGATACTTTTGTAAAAATATTCAAATTTCTAAGGATTTTATATAGTTTCTATAAAATTTTGGCTATTTTTAAGGTAAAATAATTTTATTCAATGGAATTTGGGCGAATAATTTTTAGAAAAAATGGAAATTTGTGAATCATTTTTTTGGGAAAAACCGTGGAAAATTAGCCCATTTGCGAAATTTAGCTCCTAAAATCATCTATGAAATTTTCTAGATAGGTAACCCAAATATAGATAAATCACTTACCGGGAGGTTTGTCACTTTAAAATCTTGACCGCAAATGCACCCAATTCTATGCCCCAAGCATTCCATTATCCTATCGTGCCATTAGGTGACCATACAAGAGCATTCAATAAGAAAAGCCACAAGTATCACATGCTACAAAGATTGAAGGTTATCCTTGTGAGTCCCATCTCAATGCAATAATATTGATGTATTTGATGTTGATTCTTGTGGGGAGTTAATGATGATTATGTGTCTTAACGATACCAAAACATTAGGAGATGTCACAACGAGATATCACCCCATATTTCTTGAACTCTCCTAAGCTTAATGGGGTGGATTTCATGGCCCATAAATTAGATCATGAATTTAGAACTTGATTCACACGATAGAATGAGGTTTTAAGAAATATAATTTCCTCCTTTTTGGATCGAGTAATGATTACTGTAATCTTGCTATCCAACGAAGTTGTTTTCCCTAGCATATGTTTAATGACCACAGTGGAAACACCAATAATAATAAAGGTTATGACCTTGGTTTCTTTAGCTAGAAGGATATCTCGAAGGAGCACATATGCTTCTTCTTGGGTATTTTAGGCTTGTCTAGGACCCCAAGTGTAATTTTCTACCATTTTTCCTCTGGGATCATAGAGAATGCCCCCCACACTTGCCACCCTTGCCCACATTCAATTGTTACAGTAAAACAAGCATGTAATTTTTGTTTATCTTTCTATTTTCATTGTGAGGTGTCTTGAGCTAAAATCAATATATGCAACTTTGTTAAACAATGAATTATGTGGCTTGTAACTTTTTGAAACATTGAATTGCTCATTATTTGATACTTTTGACAATTTTCAATATGGTTTGAATTTATTTTTAATTTTACTTTGTCTACAGATACTAATAAATAGTTCTATGTATGGCTTGTTTTTTTTCTTTCTCAAATATGCTATTGCTTTGTTGAGTTGCAATTTCAATAGGTTGTAATAACGTGCTTGATATATTTGAGCACTTATTTAAATGATTCTAAATTATTTATTTCTGTATGAAGTTCATTATTCTATTGTTCTCCTATCGATTGTTAGGTATGGTTGGCCTATTTGATTTCTGTCAACCAAACACATGGGATTCGCATGATGCTGAGCATGCAATAGTTATTACTCTACAAAAGACGAGATTTTTACAAAATATTTTTTTGATTTAAAGGCCCCCACTTTTGCCACTCTTCTTCCATATCTCACTAGAGTTTGCAGGTAATGCTCTTGGTCTCTTGTCCGAGTTCCAAAGAGGCAATAATCTGTTGTATAGTCTTGTAATCTTAATTGAATTAATTTATATTTTATATAATTTAATCTTCTCTTTAGGTTGTTTTCCAAATATTCTAAGTTAAGAATAATCAAATCCTAATCTTAAGTTTTTGGCAAGATTGAAGATTAAGGGATACAAGTGCATTGTAGGTTCTTGATAACATTGTCTACAGAGGCTCTCCAACATGGATTGATGGTAAAGTTTATATATAAAAGGATGAGGAAAGTGTTGCCTATCACCCCCAATTTTGCAATGATTTTCCTCATTTCTAAAACACATGTAGAGGGGACATGGCACCTGGAGGATGTATGCACATATCTCTAGTGTCATGTAATTCCATAGACATAAAAGAGAAAGGTAGAATGGGACACTTGTCATCACATTGAAGTTGCATTTGAAGAGTTGAAGTTGGAGGAGATTTTGGCAAAGGTGTTGGTGGTGGAATTGGAGTGGAATGTAGAGAAATAAATGAATCCATTTGCAATCAAATAGAGTAAACGCATGTATTAGGCTTCCATATCCTAAAATATGTAAGTGGAGCCTTTTGTGAGATTTTACTTGTGGAGGAAATATTTTTTAATGAAAGAGTAGGAAGTGTAGTTCATAGGATGCTCAAATCAAGGCATGAAAAAAAAGGGGGATTTAAGTGAAAGCCCAAAGCACCTAATTTGGGGGCACACTCTTGCAAATTTTAAAACAAAACAAAACCCAAAGAAATAAAAATGAGCACGTGTCAATTGATTTAAATCTTGTTGTTAGTGATGTACATGTAGCCTCTTGAGAGGGGATTTTTGTTGGGGTCCTTGAAGAGATGATTTTCATTTGGTTCCTTGGAAAGCGACTACAAATCGGGTCCTATGGAGTCCACAAAGTGCTCTGTGCCACTTGGATGTAGGAGGAAATTGAGAAGAAACCACTTGATGCCTAAAGTGTTGAAGGCTATGAGCATACCCTTGAAGAAGGTCACATCGAGAATGATGTCAACGTCTGTAATTTTGTTAGTTTCTTGGAGTGTCAAGAGCCCATTGAAATGGCCACAATATCACTAGTAGATTGAGGAGCATGTCTACAATCAATAGGAGAAACATGAGAAGTAGAGACAGGTGCAATAACTTCTTTCCTAGTAACCCTTCATGTATCGAGTAAAGATCCAGAGCCAAGTGTTCTAGATCAAGTGTATCTATAGTCTATATATACAAAGGAATAGTTATAGTGGTAGATTCCTCTATAGATCCAAAATTTGATGGCGTAGTGAAGAGAGAAAAGCCAGAGATGCGGTAAAAAAATCCAGTCAAAGAGAGATACCACCTTATAGAGGGATTTTGAACATTCCATCAAGTGCCTTTAATTAATTAATACTTGAATGATTATTAATCAAGAAGAAATTGTTTCTAATCATGACCAAGAAATAGTATCATTTCCAACTTCTCATGAATGAGATCACATGTGATCTTCACCCTCTGACTCATTCATTAAAAAAATTTCAATTTAAATTTCATGCAGATATGACAGTGTTTAAAGATCCTTCAAGCACTTGTCACTGTGGTGGTTGCAGACCACTATGGAGGTGGTGGTTGTATAATGTTGATGGATGAGGTTCAATAAATGCATGCACAACTAATGATGGAAAGAACACAGGGAGGTTATATATTTGGACGTAGTTGTCTTTTTGAGGGAAGAAAATGTACATGTGGAGAGGATGAATGGAATGTGCTTGTGGTGGACACATGCTAGATGAAATTGAAACTAACCAATTTTGGACAATAAGTTTTTTGAACAAGTTAGGAGAGGTGCCATGCCATAAAAATTATCGTCAACATAATAAATTTACTTAAAAATAGTCATATTTATTCTTTTAACCAACTAAATTGTATTTAACAATCTTGGCTAGGGACTCGTCGTCCGGTTCTTTTTAAGGAACTTTATAATTGCATTGTAATTTAATATCATTCTATAAACTCTCGACCTACAAGATATCATTTCAATTAATCAATATTACAACCTACTATGTTTTATTCATTTTTTTAAAACTGAAATTGGGGGATTTCATATTATAAAAGAATACTAGAAATTGGTTGTGAATGGTACAAAATAAACAATGTTGAGCAGCTCAATACAATACATAGTTGTATCTTATCTAAGCCTTCAACTATATTTGGGGAGCTCTTAGCATGATTTAAAAAAATATTATGATGATAAGTGAAGAACTTACAAAAAACTCCCAAGATTTTAACTACTCTGTAATACATTGAAAAAATTGATTTCTACCTACAGTTCAAGATTCACCCAACTTCATCTGTTGTTGGTTTAGTCCCTTTAGCATCCTTGGCAGTTTGACTGCTTTTTCTTTTTTCTATGTTCCTATTGCTTAATCCTTCAACAGAGGGGGCATATAAACTTGTGCTATCATGACAATTCTGGAATCTGGAAAGAATATTTCATTTGAGGGAAATCAAATCAACCTCCAAGGACTTTATCTTCTTGGTTTGTTTAAATAGGATATTCATACTCTCATCCTCATGAATGCTATTTGAGGCCAACTGATCCTCCATATTGAAAACAACATCCTCAAGTGGAGATGAAAACCTCCTCAAGGACTTTTTTGTTTCCTTATCTTTAGAAAACTCCATACTTCCTAACTTAAAAACCCAACATAACAACGTAGAGTACAACATAGATTACCAACCATCCATAGACACTTTCGAGCCCGATAGAGATCAACCCGTCACTTGGTTGGAAACAAATTCTGACAAAAAGAGATCCACTTGTGCCCAAAAATAACACAAAAAATCTCTTAGTTGACTTGACACCGGTGCTCGAAGAGCTTATTGAGAGTTGCACCTACACAATCTAAAACAACCAACCCAAACAAGGCCATGGACATGACCCCAACTAAAATGAAACAAGGATCCCTGTGAGTTCCCCTGAGTTGAGAGATAGTTCGACAAAATCTCTTGAGAGCTACCCTCCAACATCCATTCCATCCTCAAAAGAAAACCCCCACATGAAATCATTGCCATTTTCTGCAATGATTCAAAGATATGGCATGAGAAGAGGGAAGACATATCTACACCCACGAGATATCTTATTGCTCCCTCCTCCAAATTGATTATGATATCCACTACTTGCGTGTTGATTTTACATCCTTTAGTTCCCCAAGTGTGATTTTGTATCTTAGGGTATGGACTCCCATATGGCCTTGTTGTTGATTGGTAGGGTCCCCACTATTTTTTGAATTCCTTGGCTTGCCAATCGATCTGCTTCCAAATTATTGTCTCTTAAGACATGTTAGTAACTCAGGTGTGAAAATGCATAGGTTAGTTGGTGGATACAACATAAAATAGAAGCCATATAAGTGTCCTTCATATTTTTTCCTTTATTCATATGCATGATGATTAGTATCAAGTCTCCATACATAATTAATTGTTTTATTTTCCTTGCTTGAGCGAGCTTCAATCCCTGATATAGCCCATACATCTCTACTATATTATTGGATAAGATTCCTAAACTCCATGAATAGATTGCTTCAATTGTTCCTCCAAGGTTACAAATAACCTCCCTCACACCTGCCATGCCATACTATGTTCTATTTGCAATGATTCACTGCTTTTATATTTGGAATGACCCATTTTCTATTCTATTTGAAATGACCCCATCCCTTCTCTATTCGTGACGATCCTTTTTTGTTTTAATTGGAATACTCACTTTCTTTCCTATTTGGAATAATGCTTCTCTCTTCTATTTAGATGACATTTATCAATCTAGATTCTTATTTGTTTGGGAGCAGGTCCTTATTCTGAAATCTTCATAACTCAGAGTGGGATTTAATTAATTAATTTATTTTAAGTTTATCTCTCTTATAAAGTTATTAGTTAGATTCAATATTCCAACCCATAATACTATATATCCTATGCTTGGTAGCTATTTTATGTAATAATAAAAAATAAAACCATTCCTAATTTTCTTCAAAAATGTTGCATTATCATCAAAACCTACTCACAATGACATCACAATTTTAAAAATCACCCCAAAATTTTTAATTCTAAGTTGGAACAANCTTGGTAGCTATTTTATGTAATAATAAAAAATAAAACCATTCCTAATTTTCTTCAAAAATGTTGCATTATCATCAAAACCTACTCACAATGACATCACAATTTTAAAAATCACCCCAAAATTTTTAATTCTAAGTTGGAACAAGTATTTACTCCTAAAGACCATCTTACCAAAATTACAGTTAGGATATTTAGACACTACAGAGTTAGTTGAGATCAACTTTGTCTAATGTGTCATTAGGTAAAAATGTGTTTCTTAGTTACGTAATCTGGCAGTCACGATATGTTCCCGACATAGAGTGATCTGACGGATCATATTCTCCTCAATACTAACAACTACATTGATTCATGGATTAACATCTGATTGGTCCATGATCTCTATTTAAAGAGAATGTAGGGTCATTTTCCAATGATCGATTGTGAGAAACTCTCTTGCAAATCTCTCTGTAATATTTTTCTTTTGCATTAATAAATTGATCCAAGTGGTGATGTTGGCTAGGGAAGTGGATGTATCCTCGTAGGGGTTTTACCACATCAAAACATCGGTGTGTTGATCTTTGATCTGGTTGTGTGAGTGGTTATTGAAGGTGTTCATGCTTTATTGGAATACATGTGTTGTCGAACATGGTATCAGAGTGCATTTGAAGACCCACTCCCATTGTAGATCAAGATCGTGAAGTCGTGTTTCCGCATCTATGGCTTCCTCCATTTCCATACATTTTCGGGCTGAGAGAGTTGTTCCATTTCATTTAGAGAACTCGTTTTAGTTAGGAACTCCTTTTGTTTCACTCAAAAAGGTTTATGTTTTCCCAAGATACGACCATTTCAATTAGATACAGAGGTATAAATTATGAATACACCCTTTTAAATTTTTGCAGAGATAATATTTCAGTTTTTTGTTTTTTATTTCGAGGTTGCTACTCTTTTTGATCTGCATATGTTCTTTTCCCTACACTCAGTGCGATATTGGGAAATTAAAAACAGAGCAGAAAGAGTTTTCCTTTCTATGTATGCTCTGTGTCGTGTGCTCTGTGCGATCTTGGTAAATAAGAAACAGAGGGAAATTTGCATTTTCCAGGTAAGCTAATTGAGATCTAACCCTTGTTGCTATCGAGAAGCGAAATTTTTTTCTTGTGTGATTTTTTTTCTTTTTTTATGAGCATGCTCTCCAAGGCCGTCTTCCACAACAACAACAACAAAAATCCTCCTTTTAAACAATATAATATGTTTTGCACTAGTTCACTCGGTTAAAAGTTTCTTTATTAAGTAAGAGGTCTTGAGTTCAAGTCTATTTTTTGTTACTTTTTTTGAAAAAGTTCATGTATCTACTGTAAAGTGTATTTCATTTAAATTATAAAAGTGAATAACTATAAGTAACCTTAATATTTCATTTTAAGTTATTTGTTTTGCATGCAACTTTCATTTATAAAGTAAATTCATTATAAAACTGATTCCCACTTATTCTATAAAAGTGGGTCACTTCATAAGCAACTTATTTGTAAAAGTGAGGTTATTATAAGGAGCGGTATCACCACGTGGATCAACTTTTACTACCACGTGGCTCTTTGGTTACTGTTTATGCCTTTTTTCAAAAGTGCATAACTTGCACATTCAAAGTCCATTTTCAGTGCATTTTTTTTTAAACAACCTATTTTTTCGAGATATTTCCATCCAGACCATGCATTTCATCTTTTTATGCAAGTTTAATATGGATTCTCCCAATGATATTTTTCTTACCATTTCCAACTACTTGCAATGGAAATCCCATATGGAGGATTTATTAATAAGTAAAGGACTGTACTGGATTACCTTGGGAAAAGAACAAGAACCCACTATTGATGACAAGTATTCCAAATGGATCAATAGGAATGATGAAGCTCATGGACTAATTGGAATGTCCATCTCTCTCGATTTAAGGTTTCACCTTAAAGAATTTGATGCTTCCAATAAATCTTGGGAAAATATTGAAGTTGTTTTTGGTAAACACAATATTATTCAAGCTCTCTAGTTGGAAAATCAATTAACGACTTTAAGTCCAAATGATTTTCCTTGCATTGAAGATCACTTATCGCAGTTCAAAACACTTAGACTTTTGTGTATCGAGTGCCAACTAGATATGAAGGAAGATTGATGCATATAAGCTATTGTTTCTAAGCTTGGTAGTGCATATTCTGTTTTTGTATCTACCTTTTATGCCACTAAAGAAGCTGTAGAGAGTGCTTAAAAAGAACCCTCTCTTGAGTCCTTTTGTGATTCTCTAATTTAAGAGAAAGATAAACTTGTGCAACTAGGATTGATCAATACTGCAGGTACATCGAACAAAGCCTTAGTGTTCCAACATAAATATAAATCCAAGAATCCCAAGAAGCAACATCCTTGCCACAAAGACAAGCAAAATAAGGGTCCCAAACCCTCTTAGCCAACTTCCGCTCCTAATGGTGATAAAGGAGAAAAAACTAAAAATAAGAAGACTAACAGACATTGCAACTTTTGTTGAAAGATGGTCATGATGAGTCCAAATATTTTAAGATGGAAGCTTTGGAAGTAGTGATGAAGAAGCACAACACCAATATTGATTCTTCTTCTTCTAACTCTTCTTCTCATGGACATGCACTTTCTGCTTTTGGTTTCTCCTTCAAACAATGCAACTTCTACTTCTTCTTCTAATGAGTGGCTTATTTATTCTGGAGCATATTAGCATATGGCTAAGGATAAAGCCATATTTTTTGCTCTAAATGAATGTAACACCAAGAAAATATTTGTTAGTGATGATAAATCTCTTAGTGTTGTAGGGTCTGGAACAATTCAAGTAGATAATGGTCATTTCAATGATGTATTATGTGTTCCAATTATTTCCTGCAACCTTCTATCAATATATAATATTACTCATTTAGGTGAAGGTAAAATTGTAGATTTTTCACCCCATCAAGTTGTAATCAAGGATCTAAAATATCCTAAGCTTTTTCTTGCAACTGGAATTGTTGATGATATTACCAAGTTGTACAAGTATGACAACTTTGCGTCATCATATTTTCCATCCATTTTTGTTTCTCATAGCGATGACTTGAGCAAACTTTGGCATGAGCGATTTGGTCATCTAAACTATCGCTCATTGCA
>SNQJ01S0164107.1:9767-21250 GCA_010110895.2 Picea sitchensis | reverse complement strand
TCACTTAATACTCGTTAATTGATACTAATTAAAAAACTATATAGTATTAATAGTCATTTTTAAAACTTGTCCTTAGTAATCAAGACTTGTCACACTTAGAAACTAAGATAAGACTTCTTGATTAATTGTATAGAGTAACTAATACTCAAGTCATTCGCTATGGCACATCTTTGATGAATGTCATTATTCAAATTATGATTAATTTTCCATATATGTTTATGTTCATATTTTTTTGAATAGTTTATTATCTTAATTTTTTTTATAAATTTGAATAGTTTATTTGATATGGTTCACTTAATACTCATTAATTGATACTAATTAAAAAACCACATATTATTAATAGTTATTTCTAAAACTTGTCTTTAGTAATTAAGATTTCTTTCACACTTAGAAACTAAGATAAGACTTTTTGATTAATTGTATAAAGTAACTAATACTCAAGTCATTCGATATGGCACATCTTTGATGAATGCCATGCACTAATTGCTAATTTTTCATGAGCTTGAATATTTCACTTAGTGAGCTTGAATAGTTCACACTTCATCACCGTTTTTTTATGAGCTTGAATATTCCACTTAGTTAGCTTGGATAATTCACTCATCACTCATTGCATTAGGTGATACTTACATGGGTGAAGTGGGATTGAAGTTAGTGAAAAGAATCACATAACATCAATTGTCACTTGTGGGACTTGCACCTAGTTACCAAGACTTCCCAGGAAACTCACACATCCCAAACCAACTATGGTTTAAGTGTGCTTAATCATGGAGTTTTCACCCATAGTCAAGCTTGTTTAACTTGCTACCACATTTACAAAACCCTAGCTTGTGTCTTATGAACCATTCATTTAGAGCTCCATTCTCTTTATTTAATCATGTAGGCGGTTTTTGCTAGTTTCAATCTCACTCCCCATCTGTATGAGCATCCCTTAATGCAATAATTGTTAAGTGAACTATTTAAGGTCATGCAAAATTGGTCACTAATTAATATGCTCATGAGAGATTGGTCATAGCAAACAACTTGAGTATTAAATACTCCACCAAGTTAAATCCCCCCAAAAGATTTTCTAACCTAGTTAATTAAACTCTAGATTTAAGCTAAAGATGAATATGCAATCAATGCCAAATAGTCAACCTAAATAATAAATACCTTTCCACGCATGAGAAAACTTTTACTAATAGGGATACATGTAACTAGGTGAAAAACTAATGAAAAACATATCCATCTAATCTTGTAGAAAACTCTCATATGATCGTTGGAATCTAAAAATAAAGGACGTCACATTTTCCATCGATCCAAAACTATAATGTATTTTCAATGATATGAGTTGATTTAGAATTGGGCGAAACCCCCAGCAATATCATTCCACCATACACATAACTTGGATAAAGGAGGAACTTTGATCATCCTTGAAATTTATGTTAGATTCTTATTATAGTTGTGGCCAGAAAAAAAGTCCTTTAGCTACAAGATCAATTTACTCCATGAAATTAAAACCATTAGGAATATGATGTTTATCATACATGACCAAATGATTGATGTGAAATTACTAATGCATGAATAAAGAAAATATTTCCTCACAAAATCCTCTTAGCATAAATATTGTCTTCTCCCCTCAAAAGATTTCATATGGCTACAAATACATTAATTGTTTTCCAAGAATTAATTCTCACACTATTAATATTTTTTTTGTTTATAGAAAATAAATTATTTGTTTGACACTTTTCACTAATGCATGGTGTCCAAAGAGTTTGTAGGATCCATTTTCATTGATTCCTACGAGACTATCAATTGTTATTGTGGCGAGTAGGTAATATCATCTTACATTTAAAAAACTCGAGGAAGAGGGAGGAAATCCACATGACACTAGTAAGGTACCAACTTCGTGTGTATGTGTGTGTTAGAGATATGTAAATGGGACATGCTAAAATAAGGATCATTTTTTTTAATTCAGGATTGTGAATATGGATTAGTTGGTTGGTAAAGTGGGGGAATTGTTACTTGTAGGTTCAAATATTCTTGCTAACATGCTTTCCCAATGTGGACCAGTACACCTACATATGCTAATTGTTTAATGTGACTAAGCTCAAGTGAAAGTCCTCAACTTCAACTTTGGCATAATAGATACCCATGGCCATTGGTCCTTAAAAAACTTTGGTAGAATAAATACCTGCTCATCACTACTCCTTAGATTATTTTGGCATAATTTAGATACCTCCTAATTGTCACTCTATAGAAGGATAAAATTTTCCAACTATTAGATGTATCTGATTCATTGTGATATCCCATATTAAATGGCCTCGCTTGCTTATGTTGAACAATGCCACTTGTTGATGTTGACGAAAAACATTCAAACAAAAAATATAACTACCAACCTCACTTAGTGTTTTATTAAGGTGGGGACTATGTTGTTGACTGGGTTGTGGTTTCATGGTAGCCTATGAGTTTACCATAACTAGTCCAAGCTTGATTTTCAACAATTATTTGAGAATCCTTGAAGTACCATGCAAATATTGACCCACACACTTTAAAATGGGGATTTCTACTTAAACAAAATATGTGCACCATGTCAACCCTTAAGAACAAGATACATGAAAAATAAAAATAAAAAACAAGGTCCAAATTATAGTGGACCTTACTATCAATTATTACAAAAGTGGAGTGAAGTTGGGCATAAAGTCTAAATGATAACTATGCAGAAATTGAGTATTAGACTACTTATGAAAAAATAGAGTGAACTTGATATCCAAACTATGGTGGACACTATTATCAGGTTCTAAGAAAGTATTGTGAGACCATGCACAAAACCTAGTTAAGAGCTAGTGAGGAAATTGTCTATTGTCCCACTAACACAAAAAGTGGAGCAAACTTGAGCAAAAAGTCAAGGTAGTGGTCATCCTAGTTATTAACTACAAAAATAGTGAAGTGAAAGTGAAGTGAACCCATGTATGAAATCCAAATGGTAGTTACCTTATAAATTAGCTATTGTTCCCATGCATAAGATCCACACAAGGAATTAGCCTGGAAATTAACAATCATCCACTAAGACAAAAGTGGAGTGAATCCGACACTTCGTTATGTGAAGTCCCCGGTTTGAAACTTACCTTGTGTGTCATGTATGAGGCATCATGGGAAAACTTGGAGGTTATAGTGGTAACAGTCAGATAACACGACCTTGTGTCACATGAGTACATGCCTGACTAGTTTTTGATTCTATCAGTCACAAAAAAAAAAGAGAAAAAAAAGGTGGAGTGAATCCAAACATGAAATCCAATTAGTATTCTCCCTGGTTAATGATTTCTGCAAAAAATAGAGTGAACCCATGCTTGAAAGGAGTAAGCTAATATTGTAGCAAACATATCTTTTTTTTATCACAAATCTAATAARSATCCAATATAAATTTCAAGCATGAGTAAAGTTCTACGATGATCCAAGATTTGTTCATAATGAAATAAATCCCTTAAGGATTTTGCATACTTCTTAATCGACCTAGGTTGTAAAAAGTTCTAACAAAATTCTGGATAGATGGGAACACTAACTTTCTGACCAAACACCCAAATAACATAACAAGAGAAAGAGAAGTAACTTCATCCCTTAAGAACAAGAGAGAATAATGAATGAGAAGCCTCTTCAAAGGGGCAACTTCCTTTTATAATATAACAATTGTACAAGATGTAATGCTCCTAAAATTAGGTCTCCTTGGTATATAGGAGACAAAGAGTACAATTACAATTAAAGGGTCTAATTGACTAATAAGGACAACACTAATATAACAATAGAAATTTAATAACTCAATATCTATGGCTTAACATTCCCCTCCCCTTGAAACAAGTGTTTCTCTCAACACTTGGTTAGATGTAGATGTTTCTGCATGAAGAACTCATCTTCCCATGTCACCTCTTCTATTTGTAGGTTCTTCCACTTGATGATGTACTTAGTAATTTCCCAATTTCACAATTGCTTGATCCTTGTTTCAAGGATTGTTTATGGTTTAGTTATGATTTTACCTTCTTCATTAATCCCTGGTAAAAGAGTCTGAATTGAGATATTGTCACAAGTTACCTTGCTTAAACAAGAAGCATGGAAGACTGAATGTACACATGAATATGGAGGCAACTCCAATTTGTTAGCCATACTTGCAATCCTCTACAACACATTATAGGGACCATAATACTTGGGTGCTAATTTATTATCCTTCTTTTGATACTTGAGTGAAATTTGTTAGTATGGTTGTAGCCTTAGAAATAACCAATCCCCCACTTCAAATTCCCTTTCACTGTGATGCTGATCTTCTTGTTGTTTCATATTATTTTCTATTATAGCCAAGTTTTCCTTTATAAGTTGGAGAACCTCTTGTTGGTGCTTTATGTGGTCCTCCATTGCTTGAACCTTTACTTTCCCTCTCAAGGGTGATGTGATGGATGGAGGATGATAGCCATAAAGTGCCATAAATGGAGACATTTTTGATGAAGTATGGAAGGACGTGTTGTACCACCATTTTTCCAAGGGAAACCACTTGACCCATTGTGTCTATTTATCACATGCAAAGAAATGAAGGCACCCTTCTAGCCATTTATTAACAATCTCAATTTTCCCATCAGATTGAGGATGGTAAGAGGAGTTGTGAGCTAATTGAGTACCCAAACAAGAAAATAGTCCAGTCAAAAAATTACCAGTGAAAATTGGATCTCTATCATACAATAATCTTGGTGATTCCATGCACCTTCTGAACTATTTCCATGAATGTGGTAGCTACTGTATTTTCTTTAAAAGGATGAGAAAGAGAGAAAAAATGGGCATACTTTGTGAGTTGATCCACCCCTACAATGATGCCATTCTTTCCTTGTACTTGGGTAGACCTATAATAAAATCAATTGAGACCTCTTCTCAATGTTGACTCAATATGGTTAATGGTTGTATGAAACCCAATGTCTTCATTGTCTCTCCCTTATTATATTGGAAAACTAAACATTAAGCCACCAAATTTTGAACATTAGTTTAAATACCTTCCCAGAAAAAATCCTTCTTGATCCCATCATAAGTTTTTAGGAACCATGAATGTCCTCCTATTAGAGAAGTGTGCAATCCCAAAAGGACCTTCTATTTGAGTTGGGAACTCTTATATAAATATAAACGATTTTGATATCACAATGAATCATTCTCCCACACAAATTTATCTAATGCACTTAGGTGATGGGTCCTCTTGTAGTCATCGAATGATCTTGCATAAATTATAATTTTTCTTCCATTCTATCCTTGCTTCTTCCACCCAATCAGATTACAAAATGGAAATAACACACAGTAATGCGTTTGTGTCTTCTTCTTTACTTGAAAGTGCATCTGCAACCACATTTTCTTTTCATTTTTGTAGATAATTTCAAATTCATAACATAGCATATTTTTAACCCATTTTTGTTGCTCTTCCGAAGATAATTGTTCTTCCAAGAAGTACTTCAAACTATTATGATCTATTTGTACCTTGAAGTGTCTTCCTATTAGGTAAGGGCACCATGTCTTAAATGCATGTAATATGGCCAACCTCTCCTTTTCATAAATGGGTTTAAGTAAGTTCTTTCCTTTAAGTTGGATTCTCTCAAAGGCAAGGGGCGTTCCTTATTGCATTAAAACTACACCAATGTTGTGCCTTGAGGCATCACAATCCACAATAAATTCTTTTGTGAAGTCAGGTGTTGCTAGGAAAAGAGTTGTACACATAGCCTCCTTAAGTTTTTCAAAAGCTTTGGTTGCTTCTTGAGTCCAATAAAATGACTCATCTTTTAATAATATTGCTAGAGGTGTCGTTGTTCACCACAATTYTGGACAAACTTGTGCTAATATCCCATCAATCGTAAGAATCCCCTAATAATGTTCAAGGTTTTGGAATTGGCCATTCCATCATAAMTTTAATTTTTTTAGGGTCCACTTTGACACTTTCATGAGATAATATATGACCTAAATATTTCAATTCCTAAACCCCAAAGACACACTTGGAAGGCTTCACATATAATAGTTTCTCTTCCAATAGTTTTAAGACCTTGCYGACATGTTGTACATGCTCTTCCCCATTTTTTTTGTAGGTTAGCATATCGTCAAAAAATACTAACACAATTTTTTTGAGGAAGGGTTTGAAAACACAATTCATCAAGCTCTGAAATGTGGAAGGTGCATTACTAAGGCCAAACGACATCACCAAACATTCAAAATGACCTTAATGCATTCTAAAGGCCGATTTTGGGATGTCTTATTGCCTCATTATGATTTGATGATATCCAGAACAGAGGTCCAACTTTGTAAAGTAAATTGATCCTTGTAATTCATCTATGATAGGAATAGGAAACTTATCTTTAATGGTAATTTTGATGAGCTCTTTATAATTTCGACACATACACTACGAACCTTCCTTTTTGTAAACCATCACCAGTGGTGAAGAGAAAGAACTTTAGCTAGGTTGAATGATGCTAGCCTCTAATATTTCTTGAACCATATTCTCAATCTCACTCTTTTGTGCATATGTGTACTTGTAAGGTCTAATGTTAAGTGGTACACTTCTCAGTTTCAAATGAATAGCATGGTCATTACCTCGAGCAGTTGGAAGACATTTAGGCATCTCTCCAAATACCTTGGAATTATTTTTGACAAATTTTTGGAGATTCACAAGAGTAAAGGGTCTGGATGTTTGAACATCTAGTGAACACAATTGTGAAATTACACCATGGTGTTCCCTTTTTAACAATTTTTCCATGCTCTTAGAGCCTATCACTTTAGATGGTTTCCCTTGGAGATCTTTGAGTTCAATTTCCTTGCCTTCCAAGGAAAATCTCATGAAATGTTTATGAAAATTAAGAGCTATTGTTCCCAAAGATTGTAACCATTGGACCCCTAATACATCATCAACACCACCCATTTGGATTGAAATCATGGGAATATCCAATAAATACTCCCCCATAGTGAGCTTAATACTATGACACTTCCCTAAACTATTTATGGTACCTCCATCTGCAATCATTACCTGAAACTTTGGTTCTAGATATATAAAGAAATGGAGAAGTTTGGCTAATTTGCAATTATTGGAGTTATAGGTACTACTAGAATTAATCAACATTGTTACCTTTTTCTTTTTGATATGTCCTACCATCTTGATATTTTGAGGAGTGATCCAGATTGTATTTAAGGATCTAAATGAAACACACAATGAAATATAACAAAGAGCACAATGATACAATGAAAACCCAACTTCTATTAATGAATAAAATAACAGAATATTGTAGAACACAAACTAGCTAGAATGGTGGTAGCTTATCTCTAAAGAGAGAGAGAGGACGTGGCTAAGCTCATTCAAAAAAACATTCTACAAGAGGCTCAAAGGATGGCCTTTTAACATAAAACAATAACCCTAAAGGTCCTAAACCCTAACCCTAGGAGGTGAAGCACCAAAAGTTGTTTTTGAAACACTAAAAGGTATATTTGGGTTTTGGTTTCTATATCAACTTTAAGAGGGAACAAATTTCACATGCAATCTCTGTTTGATGTACATAGTATCTATTTGGAAAGATATAACTAAGGATTAAAATAATGAAGCATTGCCTTGGTTTTCCAAAGGTAAACACAAGCCCTTGAACCTTCTCATAAAACATTTTTTAGGGCCTCAAAATGAACCCGAAAGTTTAGGACCCATAAAATACCAAAAAATCATAACAAATCTGTCGAGATGGAGAACCATTTTGAGTCAATGAAAGATATGGGTTACTATCAATATCCACCTAGACCAAGGAGTGTTGATGCCAACCGATGAATAACGAGATATGGTTTGATTAATCTCTTCTAGTTCTATATATTGTGATGGTTTTGGTTCTTGATCTTCTTCCTTTTCACAATCTATGTAGAATAATTTACGCTCATTGCATTTATGCCCTTTATTGTACTCGTTGTCACAATTGAAACATGTTCCCTTTGCTCTTCTTCCATCCATTTGTTGAGATGTCAACCTTGTAGGTTGAGTGAGTTTAGGAGAGGGAACATGACGCTCTCTGTAGTTGTTAGTGGCCACCCTTCTAGTAGCCATATTTGACTTTCCACTTTCCTTGCCAAATTGAAAGCATGCTCCAAGGATTTAGGTTTGAAGAGATGCACCTCATGTTGAATGCTCTCCTTTAAAGTGCTTGTAAAGAGATCCCTTGTAATGTTCTTTACCTTGAGACTCAACTTTTATAATTGTTGAATGTGATCTATAATTTGAACTCTTTGCCAAATATTTATCAATTGACTAAAGAATGTATTTTTGTTAGTATCCCCATAATGTGCTATAAATTCATTCATAAAAATGGACCAAGAGACAATAGAATCCTTTTTTCATTCATAAATCCATTTGTACCAAACAAATTGATCAGGTTCTAAATACAAGGATGCAATAGTTACCTTTTGTAAAGTTGTCACTTGGTGTAGATCAAATAATTGCTCCATCTAGAACATCCATGTTATATGATCTTTACCATTAAATTTCCTCATATCAATCTTGGGAATTAAATAGTTCCTTGGTGTTGATTTAAACCCCGAATGATGTGGATCTTGGAGTAATGAATAATCATGATTATGGGACTCAATCTTTGTGTTCTTCACATTTGTTAAAATCTTCCCATATGTGGCTGGGGTTCAACAATTTATTTCTCCCTATCTTCATGATTTCCTTGCGTCACAATATCACCTTTAGGGAACCTCTCATCTAGGGTACATAAGAGCATGAATTCCATGGAATTTTGTAATTGTTCCATATTTTTATCCATTATGTTATAATCAATTCTTGTAAATGTGCCAAATAAACCTTTTACAACACAATATCACCCATTTCCTTAAATTGGTTCCTTAATAGGGATACTTGGTACCCTAAGTATTCCCTTATAGGAATCATGTATGAGTTCCCTAGGGGTTAAGTAGGAGCATAAGTTTTTGATTAAATATTTTTCATGTGAGAAAATAATAATACTCATCTTTTTTCTCTTTATCACAATTTTTGAATCACAAAAAACAGTTCTTCCAATCAAAATTTATGATAATTTCAAGTCAACATACATTTAAAAACCTTGGTATGTAGACTATCTTGTTGGCCGACCTTTCTCCTAAAGTATCTCTAAAATTTTAGCCCCTATAAGTCCGAAATTTTGATATGTAGTATCATGATATGTCTTCTCTCCAATGCCATAAGTTTGACCAAATTTCAATGTGCCAAGAGAAAGTTATGGTAACTTTCCCAAAACTTGTTGTTTTTGTCCCTTTCAAGTTAGCAAAATTGTATGGACTGCCATGTGTCTAATTTTTTATATCTACTTTTGACATTTGGACTTGAAATACTATGATTAGTATTACTTCCAATGGAATTGGTAGCACTCAATTTGAAAATTTGTAGCTTCAGATATAATTTTTTTACCAAGAACACTTGTTTGAGATTAGTTTCAAGACTAGTAAAAAACCCTAATTTCCATAGCTTGTATTTCCAAAAGTGTATTGAACCAAAACTTGAAAATTTTACCACAGGTACTTTGCTATGTCTCCTTAGTCTCCCTAAAATTTAGATATTTGAAACATCCTAGAAAATGGTTATATAAAACATTTCAAGATGACTTGTTTGAGACTAATTCTAGGACTAGTGTAAAACCCTAATTTCCATAGGCTATATCTTTGAAAGTATAGTTAATCAAAACTTGAAATTTTGGCCACAAGTAATTCACTATGTCTAGTTAGGGCCGCAAAAGTTTCTTGGTCTGAAACTATTTAAACAAAAACTATAGTGAAAATAACAAGATGACTCATTTGAAGGAGGAAAACTTAAGGATTGTATGCTCTAAAACCAAATGTTATGCACCACACAACCAAATAGAATAAAAAGAGAAAGTGAAGTAACTCCATGCCTTGAGAATAAGAGAGAATAATTAATGACAAGCCTCTTCAAGGGAGAAACCTCCTTTTATAATACAACAAATGTAAAATATGATATGCTCATAAAACTAGGTCTTCTTGGTGTGTGTGTGTGTGTGTGTGTGTGTGTGTGTGTGTGTGTTTATATGAGACAAAGGGTACAATTATAGTTGAAGGGTCTAGCTAATCAACAAGGACAAGATGAATATAACAATAGAAATATAATAACTCAATTTTTAGGGATTAACATTTTATACCGATGGTAGCACTCACAATCCCTCCAGATTCTTCAGGATGAAGACAACACACTCAAGCTTCAACTCAAAAGTGTTCAGGCTCACCCCATTCTCCATGGCAGGAGCATGGTCACATCGGCTGGTGTGAAGTCTGCTTCCTCCTGTTTCAGCTCTGCTCTGCTTCCGAACCTCAATGCATCGATTTGCTTGTCAATGATAGCAGACAAAGGCATAAAGAACATGTCCCATCCATGATTTGTGTAACAAACCCTCCGTTACGAAAACAAGTAAGTTCAAGAGGTAAGCATTTTTTTGGCGTTAGGAAAATTAAAAATTTCACAATATAATTAATAGAAACACTCTCGACACATCATCATGATTAATAACGACACACAATCAACACATTAACATAATTAATAACGACTCATGATCAACACATAACCATAAAATAGTGATGCAAATCAACACATCAACATAAAATAGCGATGCAAATCAACACATCTCATAAAGGTAACATAAGGAACTACCCGCCCAACCTATCCTGCATGGTTAGGACCTCCAAGACACATAAGCAACGCTCAAGTCCAAGATTTGTCCAATTGATTTTGACCATTTAAGGTCTCAGGATTGGCGACTGTTTTGAGGAAAAAGGAGGTATATACAACCCATTAATCCAAGAAAGCTGCAGTCCCAGTCTAAATTTGTCATCCATACTCATCAATTAATTCTTCTTAATGCGATAAAATATCTAAGACACTTAATCACACTTCATACAAAAATTCAATGCAATTTACCTAAGGAATAGAATAGAACCATAAGAGAATAAGTACTATTCTTAGTCTCAGATAGAGATCTAATTTTATCATCATTGATAACTTGTCAAATCGATTCAATCAAGGTCAATTATAAATTTATTAATTGCTTCAAGCTTGCTAAAAAGGGTACGATCTTCATGTCACCAACCAAGCATCCTTATAATATGAAAATCTTACGTAGGAATAACAAGTAATTCAAGTGCCAACTTATACCTCCACCTAAAAGTACAATTACAAAGATCAGGGCTTCTTTAATAATACATATGGGTAAAATCATGAAGATGGATGTCTATTTTGCTTGTTTTATGAGAAAAAAAACCTATATTTTCACAAGTTCTTCAACTTCCGGTATACAAAAGTATTTTTTTTATTTAGAATTTCACTTTACAGTAAAAACAAAACTTGTGAAGAATTTTGTTAGCTTTCCATTGCCTATTTTTCAAATTATTTTTATTGAGATTTGATATGTCAATTTGGCAATTGTTTAACAACATGTTCCTTAAACATGAAAGGAATGATAATG
>SNQJ01S0164103.1:0-21250 GCA_010110895.2 Picea sitchensis | reverse complement strand
TTGATGGTACATGACCTTCCTCTGAAGAAGGGCACAACCACAAGTGGGATAACGTCCCTTATGCAGTGATGATAAAGTATGAGGTTCACCATATGATTTGATGGAATGAGTAATGCCACCGTGTCAAGCCCTTGATTGATTGTCTTGGTTCCTTGAGGTTGTTGGTTATCCCTTGTGGGCTTTGTGTAACCCCTTTCCTTTGTTGTGGGCCTTGTGTATTTTTGGTTTGGGGGTTTTTGTTAAATTGAGGGTTAACTTAAATATTAATTTAAATATTAAATAATCACATGTTTAAATGTGAAATTTAAATATGTGATTTATATTATTTATATTAATATTTTTATTACCCTCCTACCCTAGCCTTAACTATAAATTAGAACCCTCCCCCTCACTTGTAAAAATATACATTCTATTGTGACATTACTTTGTGTCTCTAAACCTATGCGTGGAGCCTCCTGAACTCGCGGCCTCAGTCCAGCATTAGCTGCAGTCCTCTGTTGGTGAAGTTTCCTGCTGCGGTGTCTATGCCAAAGGCTACTGCCATCCGTTTCACCTGCTGTCTATGCCAAGAGGTGCCGTGACCTATTTAGAGCACCGTGACCTGTTTGAAAGGGAGCCGTGACCTGTTAAGGGAGCCGTGACCTATTTAGAGCACCGTGACCTGTTTGAAAGGGAACCGTGACCTGTTAAGGGAGCCGTGACCTATTTAGGGTGCCGTGACCTTGTGGAGGGTGCCGTTGTCCTTCCTAGAAGGTGCCGCTCCTATCTTAAAGGGGGCCGCTGCCAGTGAAGGAGATGATGCCGGCTGCCTAGGTTATTTGCTGAGTGTAACCCTGTGTCTTTGCTGCTGCCTCATCCTGACTGTTGTTGAGTTAGGGTTCTTGTTGTTGGGGTTTTTGGTTTTCCCTTTTTGTCTTGACAGTGGTGGCATGAATGTTCTATCAATCGATGGCAAGAAATCTTCTATAGATCTGAACCAACTTTAACTGAGCATAAAACCAAAGGACCTATCTTCATTGTGGTTGGGCACCATATTGTGGAGGGTACCATTGTCCTTCCTAGAAGGTGTCGCCCTATCTTAAAGGGGTCAAGGAAGGAGATGATGCTCTACCGCCTCAAGTTATTTGCCGAGTGTAACCCCTGCACTTTGTTGTCAGCTTCATCCCGACCGTTGTTGAGTGCCAGGGGTCTTGTTGTTGGGGTTTTGGTTTTCCATTTGTCTTGACAGTTGGTGGCATGAATGTTCTATCAATCAACGGTAAGAGATCTTCTATAGATCCAACCAACTTTAACCGAAAGATAAAACCAAAGGACCTATCTCTTTACTGTGGTTGGCACTATATTCAAGTAGGCATATTGCCGTGTATACTTCTAACCCTCACTGCTAAAGGTTCGTGATCCGAAGTTGTTAAGATTTTTCTTTGCTTGCTTTTTGAACCACCGCCATATAGAACAAATCTAGTTTTATTGTTAAGTTCATATTCATATTCTAATCGCTGGTTATCCCATATGGCCGCTCGCTCTTCGATCTATAGGAGTTTTGTTTCAATTCTTTTAAAAGAGATCAAGCCGCTTTTATCCCAACCCTAAAAATCTAACATGGTATCAGAGCTGTAGGGTGTAGTAACTCAAATCTGACGTGAGTTTGGACAGATCCATCTTGTACAGATCTATTTTGTTTTAGGGTTGTTTGATAGATTACAACCATGTCAAAGTTAGCACTCAAGATTGAAGACACTGTGGTTTAAACTTCAATCGCATGGAAATACAGGATAATGTGTTTGTTTGCAGAACATGAACTGAAGACTTTATAACCGGAGAAGTAGAAGAACCTACTACAGCAACAACAAAGAAGGGCAACCTTCAGAGGAAACAAATCAAAGCCAGAAATATCATCTTCAGCTCTGTCAATAATAACTTGGTATATATCATAGGTCCTTTGAATAATTCCTAAAGAATGCTTTGATGTTTTAGCTGATCTATATGGGCAGAAAATATACGCTCAGAAAAGAGTCTTTGGGGCGAAACAGCTTACATTACCTATGAAATGGTAGCACCACTGCGACACCTTCTTTTCAAAGATCTCCAAAGTTAGAGATCAGCTGGTTGGGTTATAGGGGGAATCGCTGAAGATGATGATATGGTCCAATCAGCCATTGAAGGACTCCCAGCCATTTGGGGAGTTTTTCTGTTTCAAGAAATGGAAGAGAAAACCCATCCCAGCTTTTGTTAATCGGCATGACTGCTTTGAAGAGGAAGGAAGAATGAATGCCAGTACACTTTCCTGTTCTTCAAGAACATGCTCTAGCAGCTAACAACAAGAGATGGAAGAATTTCCAAAGTCAAAAGGCAAAGGTAAGAAACCCATGTGCTTCACTAACTCTCATCCTTCCAAAGTGAATTGTTACACCATGAAAATTAGACACTATGCAAGAGAGAGAGGTGAACCCTCCCCGCCGTAGCAAAACAAAGGAAGGTTTCAAAGCCTAAAAAGTTTCAAGCTCACAATGAAGAAGCTAAACCTCAAGAAGAGCCCCAAAGAAGGCAAACCGTGGTCGCTACTAGAGAACAAGAATTACAAAAAAGAACACTACCTTGTTTCATCTCTTTCCAGTACCATCACCAAATCAGAGGACATTTGGCTAATAGACAGTGGTGATTCCAAACACATGACAGGCTTCAAACAAAACCTGAAAAATTTATCAAGACGTAAAATTACAAGGCGTAGTTGAACTAGGCGACGGCGGCACATACGATATAAAAGGTATTGGCTCTACTTCCTTTCAGTTCCACTCAGGTAATATCTTTCATATTGACGAAATTCTATATGTACCTGGTCTAAAGAAAATTTGATTTCGCCTACCTGGGGAAAGTAAAGGTTATTTAGTATCTTTTTCAAAGGGCAAAGCCCTCTTTATGCTTTCCAAATAAAGATTTCAATAATGCTATAACGATTGGAACTCGTGGGTGTGGTTTGTATAAGATTTCAGTTCAAGTCATTCAAGCTTTAACACATGAGACCACAAATCCTTGAGAGCTTTGGTAAAGGAGGTTAGGGCACTGAAGCCTAACGCCTCCCAAAATCAAGAAAAGATGGTGATGTATGCCGTATTCGTTGAATCTAATAACATCCTCAGAAGTTGCTGCCTACTTGGTAAGAACACTAAGAAACCTCTATCCTTTAGCAACGTAAAATCATCCGAGTTTTAGACCCATCTAATCGACCGTGGGTCTTTATCCGCATCTTCCATGAGTGGTTGTATTTATTTACATTATATTTATTGATGATTGTTCTCACAAAACTCGATTATATTTTAAACCAAGATGAATCTTTTAAAGGTGTTTCAAGACTTTAAAAATCTTGGTGAAAACCAGACAGGAAGGCACATCCGTTCTGCGTGATTTATTAATGGCAAGGAATTTGACTTCTTCAAGTATGATGAACTCTGCCGAGCTTCTGCGATTAAGAGGGAGTTGACCGTGCCTTACAACCCTCAACAAAATTGGGTAGCTGAACGTAAGAACAGGACCATCCGTGAAGCAGCCAGGGCCATGATACACGATCAGAACTTGCCACTCTATCTTTAAGCGCAGACGCCAAGACAAATGCATACTTACGTAACGTGCCCCCACAAAGCAATTCTGATGCCATGGATGGTATCATAATGATGTTTGATCAAAGAGTTCCCCGCTGCGAACAAAATATGTGGATGACTTGTTCATCGAAGGAAGACTGATAGCTCGGACTAAGAGGGAGCTCTCTAAAGAACAATTCTAAAATAAAAGACTGGGGCAATGCATGGCTTCGGGTTTCTAGGAAATTCGCGTAAACCAGAAAGATTATTTACTCTGAGTGAGTAAATATGCCATTGATATCCTTCACAGATTTGGCATGATGGACTCCAAGTCCATGACTACTCAAATGATCTCAAATTTGAAGAAACTCCAAGATCAAGTCACAGTCTCAGATCCAGAAGACCCCACCTCTGTATCTATTGCATCATCGATCTTTGATGTATCTCGCTCATAATGAGACCAGATATCCGCTATGCCGTTAATGCCTTGAGCCAGCTCATGTGTATCCAAAACACATTCACATGATTGCAATGAAACATATCCCGAGATATGTTCGGGGACCATAGCCTATGGTCTCGATACACATCCAAATAAAGTGTATTGCTACACTACTTTCACTGCATTCGGATTGGATGGGCAGTATTGTGGACCTGAAGAGTACTTCCGGAAACTGTTTAGCTTGGGTTCGGGCCGATGATTGGTCCAAAGCAGAAATGGTTCCATAGCTCCAAAGCACCGCAGAGAGGTATATAGTCGCTAGCACCGCCAAATAGGAAGTCGTGATGGCTCAAAGTTGCTTAAACTTATTCGTAATTGTATTGAGCCCAGCTATACACCGTGAAAATCAAAGTCGATAAAGCTCACAGAGAACCCTGCGGTTTCATGAGAGATCGAAACATATTGAAATGAAATATCATTATATCCGGGATAAGATTCAGAGGAAAGTTCTCAGCAAGGCCATGTCTCTAACGATAGCAGACATCTCACCAAGTCACGCTTTGATAAAGCTCTGGATACCGCGACAAGCTTGGTGTAGTCGAATACCTCTCGGTCGAGAGGGAGGTTGAATTTACATGCAGACAGAGCCATTCTCTGGAGGATGGCTAAGACCCTAGACGCAGATCTAGGCAACCGCACCCTCGATGTGATCGGAGACATATTTTGATAAAGACCCAAGGTTAGTATCCGTGGCCCCTCGGGTTTCTAACTGTGGCAACGGCGCCCGGTAATGGAAGGCTTGGTTCGTAACTGCCAGCTTGAAGACCCTTGGTTAGTAAACTGTGGCCCCCGGTTAGTGCACTAGTAACCATGTCTGGTGCATGGGAGTCTTGGTCCGGGACCAAGCATTTGAAGACCCTAGATATTCTGGCCCCTCGATTGGTACCAGTAACCATGCCTAGGGTGATGAGAGTCTTGGTTCCGGGACCAAGGGCTGAAGACCCTAGGTTGTAACTGTGGCCCCCGGGATTGCACCAGGTAACTGCATGCCTCGGGTATGAGAGTCTGGTCTGACCAAGCAGCTTGAAGACCCTAGGTTAGTAACTGTGGCCCCCGATTGCAACTGTGTGGTAACCATGCCTCGGGCATGGGAGTCTTGGTCTAGACCAAGTATTTAAGACCCTAGATATATCTAAGGACCCTGGACCCAGTCCAGGGTCACCATGCCTGGGGCATGGGAGTCTTGGTTTGTAAATAAGCACTTAAAGACCCTTAGATATATCTAGGGCCCCCGACTGAAGTCCTGTGGTGCTCATGCCTAAGGGCATGGTTTGATCCTTGGTCTCTAATTTGGTGTGAAACTGATGGTACATGACCTTCCTCTCAAGAAGGGCACAACCACAAGAAAGATAAAGTCCTTTATCATCACTGCATAAGAGATGATAAAGTATGAGGTTCACCATATGATTTTATGGAATGAGTAATGCCACCGTGTCAAGCCCTTGGCTGATTGTCTTGGTTCTTGAGGTCAAGTATTATCTCTTTGTGGGCTTTGTATAACCCCTTTCCTTTGTTGTGGGCCTGGAGTATTTTGGTTTCAGGGGTTTTTGTTAATTGAGGGTTAACTTAAATAATTTAAATATAAATAATCACATGTTTAAATGTGGAATTTAAATAAGGTGATTTATATTATTTATATTAATATTTTTATTACCTCCTACCCTAGCCTTAACTATAAGTTAGAACCCTCCCCCTCACTTGTACACACACATTCTATTGTGACATTTACTTTGTGTCCCTCACCTAAGCATGGAGCCTCCTGAACTCGCGGCCTCAGTCCAGCATTAGTTGCAGTCCTCTGTTGGTGAAGTTTTCTGCTGCTGTGTCTATGCCAAGGGCTACTGCCATCCCTACCTGTTGTTGTCTATGCCAAGGGGTGTCGTGTCCTGTATTTAGAGCACCGTGACCTGCTTGAAAGGGAGCCGCGACCTGTTAAGGGAGCCGTGACCTATTTAGAGCACCGTGACCTGCTTGAAAGGGAGCCGCGACCTGTTTAGGGAGCCGTGACCTATTCAGGGTGCTGTGATCTTGTGGAGGGTGCCGCTGTCCTTCCTAGAAGGTGCCGCTCATATCTTAGCAATACAAGGAAGGGAGATGATGCCTACGCCCGGGTTATTTGTCGAGGTAACCCTGTCTTTGTTGTCAGCCTCATCCCGACCGTTGTTGGGTTAGGGTTTTATTGTTGGGTTTTTGGTTTTCCATTTTGTCTTGACAAAGGGTGGCATGAATGTTCTATCAATCAATGGTAAGAGATCTTCTATAGATCCTGAACCAGACTTTAACTCAGCATAAAACCAAAGGACCCATTCATTGTGGTTGGGCACTATATTCAAGTAGTAAGGCTATTAAGCGTATACTTCTAACCCGCTTCCTCATAAAGGTTCGACTGAAGTTGTTGGTGATTTTTCTTGCTTTGCTTTTTTTGAACCAATCACCGCCATATAGAATGTAAATCTAGTTTTATTGTTAGTTCAGATTCATATTCTACCTGCTAGTTATCCTATATGCTGTTATGTTCTTCAGATCTATAGGAGTTTTGTTTTTAATTCTTTTAAAAAGAGACCTGTTTTATCCTAACCCTAAAAAATCTAACACATCATCATAACATTAACATGATGTCATCCCTCCTCTCACAACGTCTAAGGGATTCTAGATCGATCAATCCACTCAAAGACTACATCCCAGATGTACTCCAATAAGCGATCGATATATTTCAAAAATTTTGTCAGACGTCCAAGGCTAAAACAACAGTCTAATACATAGTTCACCCAAGGGCATGCACTATGGCCCACCAACCAATTACTTATTATCATTCACAGGTTGACACTTATCAACTTCTGAACATGTTGGTGTTCTAGGTCAGTATGGTACATCATGATGACGTTACCTCTCCCTCAATATCTTCTTTTAAACTAGACCACAATGATCTATAATAAGAAGTTGATTATGGGTTAACCCATAATTAATAAACTCCCATTAACTCAAAAAGCACTTCTACTGCTGGTAACTCTAGCCTCCAAACAAAGGGCCTGCATCTATTCTTCTCCAAGGAGCTAACGACTGTGATTCCTTTCCAAGCTCAAAACATGGTTTTCATCCATTCAGACTTAGATAATTCAAGGATTTTTCTTTGGTATCTTTCCCTTACATTCAACTATTGACTTATGATCCTAGTTTCCATTCATAGATATCTATTATAGTTGATAGCTTCCATCAACCGATTGTGGGTTTTTTTCCTTTCCACCCAATCGTAGGATAAGATGCATTCACTTTTAACATTTTTTAAGCCACCCCTCTCATGTCAAGCTTTCATGATACCACTAGGAATCTCTCTCATAAGGTTCCTGCAGATTTTAGCTAGTTATTCTCTTCATCACTCTGGTAGAGATTTTCCCATACACCCACCTAGCCTGCACTCTAGGTTTATTGACCTCTTCCCAACATCAATATCATGACCTCTTAGCTTAGGTCAGGTTTCTGGGTATTTTATGCTCCAACTCCCAACTCTTCTACATGTTCTCTCATCTTCTATTGCACACCCTTGTGCATTCTTTTCAACAACTATATTTCTTAGAGGCCCGGACTCTTCATGTTCCCTCTCTCAGGATTTTTTGAGCCAACACATGACTTAGGTAGGTTCTCGATCCGTCCTTCTGTTTCTTTTTTCATAAGGCAACTCATCGTCAATCTTGGGGACTCTTGGTGATATTTACTATTGTCCTCTAGCCGATCACTTGCTGTCCCTTCTGATAGCTCTCCATACTTCCATTCATTGGTGCTGCTTTCAATCCATCAACCCCTCCTCATTAACTAAATTTTCCTGATATCCGGGCTAAGGGACAATAATATGGATGTTTCTAATTAATATTTCCGCAAGGTGGCTTGGGGTCCTTTTAACTTAATAGAACCTCCCTCATTCCCTCTAGTGATATCATGGCTAGTACTTATGCCTAATCCATTAGTCAACTGTCGACATTTACAATTAAACAATAATACATTTATTGTTTGAAGCCATCAGATGGCAATCATAATTCTTATGATTAATTCATGTGCCTCGAAAACATGGGTGCTACATCTGACCCTAAGAAAAGTAATAGATTACTTGGATTTTTGTGAAATGTTAGTTCAATGCTTCGAAAACATTAAGATAAGCATTCCAAGATCATCGCAGCCTTTTGATGACCTATAATGTTAGAAGGTCAGACAGGATAAATATTTGAAATTGAGATCTACCATGTACTCGTGGCACCTCTAGGAGAGAATTTTTTCATCTTTAACCTCTTGGTGTCATGCTAAAATATTATTTCATGCCATGGTGTTTAGAGATTTCCCAACCCCGGCTTCACTATGCAACTCATGAGATATAACAATATATTCAAAATTATCAGAAATTTAATTTTAAAATTATGTTTTATGTTTATGTAATTATATTTAATATTGATATTTTTTTATATTAAACTAAAATTATTTGGAATATTTTTTCCTATACTTATATAAATTTGGATGTTTGTATAGTTTTACTAATCAAAATTCTAACTACATGTCCCTTGTAAATATGTTACTTTGTCTAATCATTTGCTTTTATTTCATGTCTTAGCTATCATTTTTAATTTTCGATAATTAATTATATAATGTGTTTTATATTAATTTTTTCAAACTAAAATGTTTTGATTTTATTTATAGTTTCTTAGGGTGGTAAAATATTAAAAAATTCAATTTTTTTTTATTTTGTATATATATATATGAATTTAATTGTATTTCAATGATAAAATTGCCTACTTTAAACCACATAAAAGTGATTAAAAAATTGTCTTTATTAATCCTTGCCTTGAACCAAGGGAAAGAATGTTTGACCAAGACCTAAAACATTTGTGAAGTATTTTGAAAAAGTTCATTTTTATGCTTTTTGTGAATAAAAAAGTAAAAAGATGGATTTGTTTATTTTCCCCGTATATGTTACATGAGTTTTTGGTTTAGTTCTCATTTTCTCATGCATGTTGCATTGATTTCTTTGGTTTAGCCTCGTTTAATTTTGAGTGATTAACTTGGTGGTTTCATATTTATAAACAAAAACATACACATTTTTGTAGCTTTTTATTACTATTTTCATTTTCCACCAAGTTTTTAAAGATGGTTCACATTTCACTATCAATTAAACCATGAGATTTATATATAGAGAGATAGAAAGAGAGATTTTAATTCTCCTAGTTTGTCCTAACATATATATATATATATATATATATATATATATATAATTCTAAAATACATAGGTCTTTCGTTTTGATGGTAATCTTTGAAAACAAATTATACAGTGCATTAATATTCACACTCTATAAATAATAATGAAGACCCTCAAACATGATCTTAAAATATAATTAACATTCAAAATATGCAAAAAATAATGACCCACAACAACTTACTATTAAATATCACTATACAAATTTATTTTAAAAAAATCCCTAATTTAAATGTTACTCTAACATCTCAATTTTAAAATTACATTATATTTTAAAAGAAAAATAACATATTTTTAAAACAACAATTTTTTTTTTTTATAAATAAAAACACAATTTATAAGTATCATTTTATTTATTTTTAACACTATTTTCTAATAAACACACATCTATCTATAATTAATATTATTTCTATTTTTTATTTTTATTTTTATTTCAATTACAACTAATGCATTATACGAAAGAATCATTAACTCACACCAACTTCATATTCTATTTTTTTCTCCTCATTTTAAATTTACAAACCTTTTAAAATATATCAGATTCTCCTTAATCCAAACTTAGTCTTGCTAAAATCTTTTCTGAATTAAAATAATTCATCCCATGTGAATCTCTACAAAATTAAAAAAAATTAGAAAACTATTAAAACTGGTTTGGAAAATATATTCGTTGTTGTTTGAATTGAAAAAAATAACAAAACCTCCCTTTTTCAATGCATAGTTCTTTGGTGGAAAATCCTCCACCTCTGAATGAAGGTTGCCAAGACACCTGAGACATAATGACTTTGGCATCATCGACCTTCCCCACCTCGATGCATTTTGCAGCGAGATTTTGCGAATGAGCCCTGCAGCACCTAAAGTAGTGCCTCTCAATGGTAGTGATTCGTTGCAGCAGAGCAAATAATTATTCAAAGTTTCCAGTTGGGATTTACTTTGTGTAAAGATGAAGGTGATTCTAGAAGGTGCTTACTCGTCATAGTATCCACGACTACGGGATCAATCTTCCTTAATGCATAGATACCTGTCATCTCGAAATTGTGCTTGACCAAAAAAATAGGGGATCGCAAGGCAATGAGCTGGAGTCAGAGGTCTTGAAAATATTAGCTAGGACGACATAAGTGACAAGCTGTAATTGCATAGTCTATTACAACTATGCCATGTTGAGTGTTGGCATCATAGGTAAGGTACAAGTTGGGAGGGGCCTACTAAAATGTTTTCCCAATCAAAAAGGCGTCAGGTGCGAAAAAACAGAAAATGAAAATGGAATGAAAAATGCACGGGAGAGTAGGTTCATCGAAACGAGGTAGGGAAGTCGAGGAAAATATATCCTACATATAGACTACACCATTCAATTATTGGAGGCCACCTTGGTTTATAAAGATGCAATGAAGTTCATAATTATTTAAATCTTAAATTTATTTAAAGTGGAGGGGAAGAGTAATCCTTCGGTTCCAACTGACTAGGGTGGAAGAGTCACCCCTTGGGTTAAGGGTTTGGGTGGGATAAATATGGTTACAAAAGTAACCATGGGTTCCTAGTGGGGTTCCACAAGTATAACTTTTCTTAGTTAATTATTATAACTTTTATTAGATAAGTTTTTAGGGTGTAGACCCGTGTCTAGTCAAGCCATATTGAAGGAATAATTGTTTAGGGTGTATTTAACCCCATGCATTTATGTTGATATACCTATTTAAAAGTCACTAGTTCAAGGCATTAATAACATGAGTTTAATTGGTATTTGTATGAAGATATTATACCAAGGACCCTTGTTTCAAGTTTATATAATATCATAAGTTCCATCTATAAAATAATGTGATTATAATTTTGTAATTTTTAAGTTAATTATTTAATATAAAAATTTTACATAATATAATTATAAGTATAAAGATAACCTAGTCCACAATCAAAGCCAATATAATGTGCAAGGGAGAATGTTCCTTATGTGGATGTGGGTTATCTACTCATGGAACCATTTGCAAGTTTTCATGGCCATCGTCAATTGTGGGCTTTCCAAGAATTTGTAATGTTTTTAATTTAATATGGATATTGCCTGGAGATTTCGTTTAGATGCTAAGTACTGCCATTAAATTTGTGTTGAAGGAGGATAATCTATTTTGTGGTTCAAAATGAATTTGAGAGGGAAAATAATTCATTGTATATCTCAGACAAATGATGCAGTTAATATATTTGGGTATATTGACATTTTTTTCTTGTGAGACTGGTTGTTGTGTGTAGGAATACTAAGAGGGGGGGTGAATCAAGATATGATAATCTTTACCACTTTTAATCAGAACATATAATCATTAAATTTATCATCATATATCATGAGAAGTATCAATCAATAATGCATAACAACCAACCACATAATAATACACTAGAATCTATGTGGAAACTCAAATGGGAGAAACCACATAATGATTTCTTATATATATATAACTACATTAATAGGAAAAACACCAAGTTTCAAATTCTCTTAGCACCAACTAGAAGGGAGGCTACAAAACCCCCATTTTCATGTGTGCTCTAACTTAAAGGGAAACTACAACTCCCTAATTTTCTACTCTCCATTAACTCGGAAGGAGGCTCCAACCCCAGGGTTCCCTCCGACCCAACTGTGAGGGGAGGCTACGACTGCCTTTCCTAGCCCCGTAATGCCTCCATGAAATATAAAATTAGACTCAACATGTCACCGCCACTTCAATAATAATAATCACCTTGTCATCAGACAAGCATCGCCATTGTTAATGTATCTATCACTGTCACTATCATCAGATATATGTCATTGTCATTGATACCGATACATCATCATCAATAACTAGAGCTACTTTTACATAGACCATACATCAAAAATGTATTCACAACATCAAGTATCCAGTACATATCATATTCCAAAGATGTAATTAACCATATAAATTATATCACTCATGATATGTTCCAATCACGCCATAAAACATGTACCACAAGATATGCCAAAATAAAGTACCATAACCTCAATGTTGTGCCTCAACCAAGTACCAAGAGATGTGCCTCAACCAAATAGAAAGAGATGTGCCTATACATATTTCAATATCATAATGATGTACCTCTAACAATGAACCATAATAAAAAGCCATGCTAATGTAGGTTCAATTATAGGAAGAAAAGAAAACATTAAAATAAAATAAAACGTATGAAAAGTCAGTTCTAAATATATTAATCAATTGACCAAAGCAAAAAATAACAAATTACAAGTAGGATTGGGAATTCTGGGCAAATTATATTCGCACTAATAAAGATGTTCGTTTAAATCTATATACACCAAAAATAACACCACAACAAGTGAACATGAATCTGATAAAAATGTGTTCAGAATTTTTTCTACGATAATGGTATAATTAGTAATATATATATATATATATATATAGTTTTACCAAACTCTTTCCGTGCAAGAACTCATTTCAAGACGTGATTGGTTCTGAAATGCCTTCAAACGAACTCCTTCCATGTAAGAACTCATTCCACCACGTTATTGGTTCCTCTGAAATGCTTTAGAACTAACTCCTCTTACGTATACAATTCACTATGGAACTCCTTCGAGCAAACATATGAAATAATGAAATAGGAAGTTTCGAGAGAATAGATTAAATTGAATGACTTTCCATGGATGGTAATATCGAACCTATTAGGTTATGGTTCTATGTTATATGGTTTGGCACTATAACTCCCTCCATAAAACCTATTTTCATGAAGATATCCATCTTTATGACTTTAGAAAATATATCAATTCTTTTTATTTTTTGTTAAAATTTATACAAGATAACCGATGAGCTCATTTTGAATATACAAATTTTTATTGGTTTTTAATATATTATATATTTTATATATTATGGGCTTTAATAATATAAACATGAGCTATTATAAATTTATTCAAATTCATTTATTATAAAAATCAAAATTGATATCTTTAAAAATTTTAAAAATGATTTTTAACATTTCTTATACTATTAATAAACTTATATAAAAAATAATTGTTATAAAAAATTTAAATTGATATTTTTGGGTTGTTATTTTTTGACATATACATAAAAATTATTATTTATATACATTATTTTTCAATAATAATTTAAAATATGATGAATAAATAATAATAATAATACAATCGCTTAATAATTTTGAGAGCATCTACAAGAAATATCTTAAAGAACTTGGAATTAACAAAATAAAATGGATATGGAAATGTGGTCGCGGTTTTGTCATTCCTTAAAATATGTGTAAAATAATAATGAATTACCTTTAAAAAAAAAAATGGAATAACTCACATAAAAATATATATTAAATTTTAGAAAAATACCATATAAAAACTTATTGAAATTGAAAAGTTTTATTTTCTTATACTATCACTTAATTCCTAATGATTTTGTAAATTTAATTTAAAAAAAATTTTTTTTTTTTTAAATTTTATCATTTTTTATAAAACTTCATCTCCACAAAGGTGGAAAAAGTGAGACACATTAGCATGCTTTTACCCCCATAACAACCATAAACCAAGTACCAAGGATATGTCTCAAGCATGTATCAATATCACCAAGACATGAACTCAACCATATGCAACCATGTACCACAAGGGTCTCCAAGACATGCCTCAAGCATGTACCAAACCATCCATTATACAAGCAGAAAATACACATAATATAAACCTTTAATCATGTAGAAAACCTGAATCATCTCAGACATGTAGATAAACCTGGTGCATATCAACTTCAACAAATAGAAGATAACATCTTCAACAAATTTTCCTTAGCCTCACTGGACAGAGACTAGTCATTTGTCGAAGCCTCTCGGGATGAGTGTCGTACAACACATGGGGGTCTCTAAAGAACGAGTGTCATAAACCTACATGGGTGCCCTCATGGGACACCGTGAGCATGACTTGTGGGGGGATTAACCAAATTAGGGTTTTCTGAAACCCTTCACTTCTTCAACTCTGAGACTTCCACATACCTTACTTCTTCATATTCACTTCCTCAGATTCACTATGAAAATATCACTTGAGAGATAAATATTCAATGAACTTGTGTATATACAAATGAGATGCTTCTTGAGGTGTATTTATACTTTTTCAAAATGACTTCTTTCCTTAACTTAAGGTCGACCGTTCTTCTTGTTATAATTGTTTTACCCTTTAATTCATGACTTGTAACTTCTTGGTGTCCATTTAGGGATTCTCTAACCATTCTTCAGGGCTTTCAACCTCAATAGGGCATAACTCTTCAATCATGAAGAACCACATGGCGTACCACCTACCCAACATTTGAAATGACATGATGAGGACTATCCATTTATGAGGGTTTTCTTTGTAATGTACTTACATAATGTTCTTCAACCTCATTTCCTCAGTCAACTTCGGGCCTCATGAACAAAACTCCTCTGGTTTCTTTAGACTTATTCATCATCTAGTGAGGGCCATGCTTAAAAGCCATGCCATAAGGGGACCACTTGTATATTCTTCAATTATGCCCATTACTTCTAGAGACTTCTATATTTCTTCTAAAGTTGATGTCACGACAATCAATTTTCCAACAATCTCCCTTTGGAATTAATAATGGAACACCCATGCCCCGCCCCAAGATGTTTTCTTCTCCCCACAACGGCATAGGGCACTCTATCATACACTTGAAAATAAGCTTCTAAAATTTCTCTCTTCATGTGCATTTTGTCTATTGGTGCTTCTTGATGATGTAAAATATTGACATATTTAAAAATCATTCATATTAAGGTTCCTTTACTAACTAATATGATATCAACAATCTTCTTTGCACAAATTATTTCTCTTCATGAAAAGATGTGTAGATCACTATGGAGGAGAAACTATTCCAAGTTTTTTGTCGAAGATAATTAAATGTCTCTCTTTGGAAAGGTTTAGTGAATATGTTTGCAATATATTCTTTTGTCCCAACATACTCAAACTTGATATTATTTTGTAACTTGTTCTAGTAGAAAGTGAAAATTGATCATAATATGTTTGGTCTTGGAATGCATCACCGGATTATTTGAGATAATTCTATAACACTGGTATTATCATAGAATATTGAAATAGGCTCATCATACTTCACTTATATGTCTTGCAAGGTTTTCTTCATCATGAGAACCCTGTGTACAACATGTTTTTTGTTGCAATATATTCTGCTTCTGCTATATATAGTGGTATTGAAGAATGCTTCTTTACTTTAACCAAGATACCAGACAATCACCCAAATAAAAGGTTGCTCTGCTAGTACTTCTTCGATCATCAATTACGCCCAATATGCATCTAAATAGGCAACCATAGTCATCTCATTCGGGCTTTGGATACTATAATCCAAACTCGCTGTTCCTTTTAAGATATTTGAAGTTTCTCTTTACTACTAGAACATGAGTTTCCTTTGGTGCTTTTTTGAAATCGTGCCACAATCCAACTTGCATTACATCCGGTCTTGAGGCTATTACATAGAGAGGGCTGCCAATCATTGATATAGGAGTCTCTCGAGTATTATTTCTTAGATTCATCATCTTTTATCAACTGTAACCAGTCACCATAAGAGTACTTATTGGTTTGAAATCTTCCATTCAACTTCTTTCTTTCTTTTTGATGTACTTAGTTTGGGAAATGAAATGCCTTATCCTAATGAGATATTTGAAGTCCCAAAAGAATGTCAATTCACCAATTAGTGACATTTCAAACTCATTTTGTATGTCCATACAGAGCTTTCTTCAATATGTGATGTAATCTTCTCTTCGCATTAGAAACCCTTCCGGTTGTTCAATGTAGACTTCCTTTTCTTCTTCTAGTTCACCATTTAGAAATATTGATTTTACATCCATATGATATACTTTGATTCTCTTGAAACATGCATAATCTAAGATCATTTTGATCGTCGCCTCCATTCTGGCAACTGGGAAAAAGGTTTCTTCAAAATCTACTCCTTCAAATTCGAGTATTTTCCTTTCCACACTAACCTTGTCTTGTTCTTGGCTACATGTCCATCTCTGTTTAGTTTGTTTCTAAATACCCATTTGTACCAATCACATTTTTCTTTTGGTCTTGGAACCAGACACCCAAGAAACCCTTTGTGGTTGCGCACCAAAGGTGCTTGGTAACTAAGAAATAAATGTTTTTGGTATTTTGTAAAGATGGATCACCGGATAACTCATTCAACTAGCATTCGACATCATAAATAAACAAATATCAGTTTCCAAGGATTGTTAAACAAGAAGTAAGATAGCTTTAAGTGGATGAAGAAAGATTGCTCATAAACCGCTGCAAAGCATGGTTTAATAAACAACTAAAGAGACTCATTATAATGTCATGAACCAAACAATAGGATAACAACTATTCAAGTTTTGACAACAATATATCGCTGAAGAAGAAGTATGGAAAACCGCCACCAAAATGGAAAGAAACGGTGATCCGTATTAGCAAATGAAAGTCTAAGTACAAAGAACATTATCAGATCCGTGAATCGAACCTTAGGTTCATGTTTTGTTCTGATATTTATAAGATTATTAAACAAACTTCTGATCCTAAAAACATGGATCGGATCTATTAAAAATAGAAAGTAAAAACTGCTTGCGTAAAGATACACGGAATATTTCCTCAAAAAGTGGTAAATATCTGATTTTTCTCCTGTTGACTATTGATGATATGGAGATAGCCTTCCAAGGCTAAAAATACTCCTCTTCTACTGAAGCCAAGTCGAAGTTGGTTGAGGTGGAGAATACCTCGCTTTTTCAGCCTAAAGGAAATTACCCATCTACCTTGGAAATCGCTCTTTCTTCATCATATACCAAAAAATGGATGCTGAAGTGAGTGAGATAATTCATAAGACACCGATTAGAAAAGGTTCCATATCATTTAACCCCGAAAATCTTCGACCTGTGCAAAAAAACTTATGCAAAATCTGGGATGATTGTGCTTTGCGGAGTGAAATGGAGAGTTTTCAGAAACATCCGCCGAAGTTTACCGCTTCGTGGGTAATGAGTTTCGCGATATTCTCGGCTTAAACTACCTCCATCGCACTTGAAAAATTCTTCAAAATTGCAAAATGACCGTTCTGAAACTTCCCTTATCGTTCAGGCTTTCTTAGATGCTAGCCTTTATCCTTGCAGACTTTCGAATCTGTGTTGTCTTTGCTGGAGAATCTATCACCTCTATGATGGTTGTGGACAAATTGGCCAATGTATCTAACCCTATTTTCTCCTCTTCTGAAGATTCAAAATTTTTCGGCCAGAGTCTTAACTCTCTTAATTGCCTGTACAGTTTCATGTTTTCCCTGATTAGTTCTTTGTTCCTCCCTTTAATTGAATTATGCTTTCCCTTAAGAGTTTCATTTTCTTTGAACATCTCAGCAACCTTCTCTGTTAGATCTACGTTTTCTTTTTTAATCACCCTCTCAAGTACCTCCATTTCATAAATTCTCTCAAGAGCTTATTTATTTTCCCGGTCTTGCCTTTCTGAGGCTTGCTAGATGAAGCCTCTGTCTTTGGCTGCCTATGTGTTTCTCAAGGCATTGTTGGAGGTATCTGCCCTCGCCTGCATCATGTTTAGGCCGCAAGGTATTCTGTGAATTTGACACTTCCTGCCCCGAATCCGAGTCACTGTAGGGTAAGTTGAGTGATTTTTGTTGTGACAGGTTTCGCCTTCAATCTTTAATTTCTAGTTTTCTTGTTTGCTGGGTGCTGCCTTATTAGAATCCCTGGACACCGAAATACCCTTTCTTCTTCTGTGATTAGCAGGATGATTCCTGTTTCTGGACATTTTTGTTTTCATCTCTGGAGGTTTATCAGTCTGGAACTCGTTCCAAAACAAAGATTCCATTCTATTTTGCTTCCTCGTGGAAGAACTCTTTGACAAGGAGGCAAATCAAACCTTGATGAGATATTCGGCGTGAAACTTTAGTACCGGAAAGCCTTTACCCGCTTTGCCATTTTGGTCAAGGTCTTATGGTGCGTAGGTACGTTCATGGTCTCTCACCCGTAAAGGGATTTAATAATTTGAAATGATAGTATAAAACCGTGTTATAACGTCCTTCCGCTGCTTAATGTATACCAAAATTGCTCTCTCAAGAGTTTGCCATTTTGGCCTGTGTAGGATATGGGAATGTCTTTTTCCATGTTAGAGTTTTATGGATTACAAATGACAGGATCCAACTCAACGCTTGAAGGCGTAAGATGTTTTGAACCAAAGAACTACCCGCCCTAGTCATTCCGGCATTTCGATAAATGGAGGCCTCATCTATGATGACTCTTCTCGCCTATTTTGGCAACTCCGGCCATCAGATGAAAGTGCAAATGTCTCAAATAATTTGTTGATGAGGTCGCGCACTTTCACAATATGAGAAGATGCTACCGCTTTTGAAGTATTTCTCCTTTCGCAACCTCGATGTTCCCGAAAAGTACCACATACCATCTCACCGACTCAATGTGTGACTGACGCACATAACCGAAGTGAATCCAGTAACTGAACTATAGTCAACCGCTTATTCGGAGATGAGGTTTTAGGAGCTATGTATATCGACATAAGAAGATTGAAGAAGGGATGTAAGTATAGGTTGATAGATGTAATGTGACACATTTAAATGACAAATGAAGAGAAACCAAACTTCAACCTTTCGGGGGAAACAGACTTATAAATGTACTAAAATACCGACCCACAGTTAAATGACAGTCAGACAGGGAAAGCGGAAACTTGAACCTTTCGGGGTAAATGAGTTTATGAAATTTTGACAGAGAAAGGCTTACAGGCTTACCCGATAACCCAATCCGCTTTACTCGTCTTGAAATGCTGGTTGAATTTGGAGCTACTATGTCGATTTGCCCAAAAAGAGGGACCAAGATTTGCAAATCCCGATCTGTTGAAAGCAAAATCGCGCATCGGAAGGTATCTCCAGCGATTCTCGGGCTCCTTAATGATACTTTGAGTTTTAAGATGAGTGGATAACCTATCGAAAATGGTGAATGTATCTCTCAGTGGGAGATGAGATAAGCTCCGTGCAACCGTATCTGACTTTCACCACTGGCGCAGATTTGAAAATGATTTCTTGCAGTGAATAACGCGCAGGAGTTTTGGAGCTTTCGGTTGAAACCCACGAACGAACATCAACTCCCACGACGCGTGCTTTCGGCGGTTTGAACTTCTCATCATTGCAGCGAAATTTGACATCTGGCTCGTGCGAAAGCACGAGCCTTCTTTTTGCGCGTTCAAACCTTTTTGGTGGTTGCTTGCTTTTGAAATCGACCACTTATCCGACGAAACTGAACTGTTTCGGTGGTTAATGAGCATGCTGGGGGCTCGCCCAAACCACCGAAAGCTGTTGCTTTTCCAATCTCTTGACATAATCAAAACCATAAATTTTCTTGAACTATAAAAACACAAAAAGTAGCTTAAGCATGCGACCAATAGCCAGGATATCCTCTACAAAGTTCAACCGAAAGAACGGTTTTACTTTGGGAGTTAACAGAACCAATTCCCATGTTTCATTCTTCTCTATCTAATCTATTTCTTCTTACATGGCCTTGATCCAATGTTCATAATTGTTGGATTCCTCAAAGATGTTGGGTTCTATTATGGATAACAGTGTTAGATGTCTTTGTTCTGGTGTACACATCTGTTTGCTTCCTCTAGTTTCTATTCCTACATTTTTATCTCCAATAATTTGTTCTCATGGATGATTCTTTTGAACTCGGAGGTTAGGTGATATGGAGGGAATCAAAAAGTCATGTTGATCATTTTTCTTGTTCTTCTTTTGGTTGTTGTTGCTCTTCTTATTCGTCTTCTAGCTCTTCTTCTTTTGGTTCTTCTTCTACTTCCTTCTCTTTAGTATTTTTTCTTTCTTTTTTGATCTTTTGCACATCTACTTCATCGATATTTACATTTGTGCTTTCCACTATCTTGTTGAGTCTCATATTGTAACACTTGTATGAATTTGTTTTGCTTGAGTATCCAACCAGTATGCCTTTGCTAGCTTGAGAATCAAATTTTCCAATTCTGTCGTCTTCTCTTTTTATGTAGCACTTGCTTCCAAATGCTCTAAAATGTTTGACATTTTTGGTCTTCCCTTCCATGACTCTTATGGAGTTTTGTCACTATTATTTCTGAGCATTCCTCTATTCATGATATGAATGATTATGTGCATTGCTTGTACCCAAAATATATTACTCAACTTGGAATCCTTCAACATGGTTTTGGCCATATCTATTATAGTTTTGTTCTTCCTTTCAACGACTCCTTTTTGCTAAGGTGTCCTATCTACTTAGAACTACTTTTTTATTTCATGATCGTTACATAATTCCATGAATTATTTTGATATGAATTCACCTCCATTGTCTAATATTAAGCACTTAACTCTCAAATCCATTTCGTTTTCAACCATCTCCGTGAATATTTTGAATTTTTTGAATGCCTTTGATTTCTTCTTGAGAAAAAAAACTACAATCATTCTTTTATAATCATCAATAAATAGTATGCAATAATGTTCACCATTTAGTCCTTTTGTTCTCAATGGTCCACACGGATAAGTGTGCACAATTTCCAATGGATTTTTTGTAGAGTATTCCTTCGATCTGAATTCGGTTCTTGTTTGTTTTCCATGTAGAAAATACTTGCACATAGTACTGACTAGTTTTGAAATTTCAAGAATTACTCTTACTGCTTCCTTCTTTCTAATCTTGACCAGATTGCCAAAGTTCATGTGCCCCATTCTTTTGTTCCAAAGCCAACTTTCACTTTCTCTTCCCAAGCAACATCTTTCCTTTTCAATCTCATTTAAAATGTATATGTTGTCTAGAGTCCTTACTGTTGTAGGCACCAATTTTCCTGATCCTTCTTTCCTTATCTCACACTTCTCTGAGTCAAATATAAGTCTATGTCCCTCATCACACATTTGACTCACACTTAGCAGATTATGCTTCATGTTTCTGACAAGTAAG